>CM075861.1:61804355-61891645 GCA_037975125.1 Latrodectus hesperus
TGCGCATGTTCTGTGAACATGAATTCAGATATATATTTTCCATATGTATTATGAAAGATTAAAATGCCTTTGTAATTAATATTAGCAATAATTTTAAACTCTTTGAAATACAGAAATTAATTAACAAATGTGTATTTGTGTTGTAATGAAATCATTTTAAAGTAATAGTCATAAAAAATTCAAACTATTTCAATTTTCTTGAATAAAAACTGGTTTTGTGCAATGGTTAAATTTAATTAATATAATTTCAAAATGTTTTTAATGATTTTTGTTTCAGTATAATTTATGACACTTGTTGAGTTGTTACTGATGACACTCGGGCAAGTCAAGTTCGCTATGCCGTTGGCTGTGCAAATTTAAGTCAGTAGAGTGCACCTTTCGTTTAATCGGAGCACCACCAGAGGATCCTCTTCTTCAATTTTGACATTGTTCTAAAGAGGGAGGAAATTATTATAATTTGTTAGATCTGTGATTAAAGAGGAAGAATTAATTTAAGTTTTTCTTTTTAAATTTTGCCTTAGAAAGCATTTTTTTAAATTGCACCAATTATAATATAATCAATGAAATATTTAAAATTTAAATTTTAAATATTTCATTGATTATATTATATAGCATTCACTATAAAGAATAAATAAAATTAATTCAATAAGAATAATATGAAGAATGTTATTTGTTTTTATAAAGAGCTCTTATAAAAAGTTTTCTACACTTTCACTTTATTTATGAATACTTATCAATATGTGCAATATAATTTTAATGAAAATATTTATTGTCATATTATTGTAGTAAACAAGAATTAAGTTATTTACTTTCAGTTTTAATAATCATCATTTAAGAAGTAAAATTTGCATTGTATTTTATATTTGTAATAAAGTTTTTCATGAATCTTTTTCAATAGATCATTGATGCCAAGTGTAAGTTACCTACGCTTAGATGGCAGCATACCTGCAGGAATGCGTCATTCAGTAGTTCACAAGTTCAATAATGACCCTTCTATTGATGCCTTACTACTCACAACCCAAGTTGGAGGACTTGGATTGAATCTTACGGGTGCAGATACTGTTATTTTTGTTGAGCATGATTGGAATCCCATGAAAGATTTGCAGGTGAAGTATCTTTAATAAATACAGAATGTCTCCATGAAGAAAGTTTTCATTTTGGAAAATTATAAATATTGATTCTGTTGGAGTTCATAAGAAAAATATGCACACAATATTGTATAATACTGAAGAGCAACTGGATTAGGATTCATTGTCATTATACAGATTTTGAGTTGTGCTCTTGATTTAGGGATGAGTTATAATCAATAGTTTGTTAATGTAAGTAAGAGCTGCATACATGACCAAGAAAACTCAAAATCAGTTTGGGTAAGAGTGCAAAATACAGAGATCTAGGTACATTTGATTGTAGGCTAATTGTCAGAACTCAATAAATGGATTTTTCCATTTTTGCAAGTGATACAGACTCTTATTATATGAATGGTGTACTGAGTATGTTGATTCCAGCAAAGTCATCTTTGACTGGGAAAACTTCTACTGACAACAATATGTAGATGAACTGTGATCATTGGCTATTCTGCATTACAATAGCAGTTTAATGCATTATAATTGCCAAAAAATACTAACATATCTTCTCTCAATGAAGTATATATACTTCATTCAGTAAGAACAATAAGTTGTTGTTCAAGAAAAGTCATTCAGCTGACTGTATAAAATAGAGAACTATAATCACTGTAGGTACAGCAACATTACCAATTAAGATTCAGAAAAATGTTGCCTGAAATCATGAGTTGAAATTTACTTCAAAATTCATTCTGTTTGTCAAATATTCTTCAAGTTGGTGGAGGTTGTATTTTTGCCTGCAGAGCGTTCAAATGGACTGAAATTATACCCAGGTGCATTATTTCTCATTGGCAAGCATGATGATTGGAAGCATGGAGAAGCAGATAGTTTTAAGAATAGCATCAAAGTAAAAATTGCTACTATTAGATCGATATTCCTAATTCAGTTGCCTTTCAATGTACATTTGACAGGTTAAGAAGAATGTACATAAAAGTTTTAAGTGTATTGATTAAATTTTTTAAAATGTTTATTGTATATAATATTTTTAGACATATTTTTATATTCTTGAATTTTTAGTACTTTTGACAAATATCAGGGGCTTGAAGGAAAAAAAAGTAATTTATTTTTATTTCAATTGATAGATTATCATTTTCATATTTAAAAGCTTTTCTTACCATTGTTTCAACAAGCTTATCTTTTTATTGGTTAATCATTAAAATGTAATAATGCATATATTGTGATGAAAATGTATGCTTTTTTAAAAAATTAAATATGTATTATGAACTTACTGGCTAAGTTATTATTATTTGATATTCAAAACAATTGTCAAATATAATATTTTTTATATTAAGAAAATTGCATACTATTTATTTTTTTTAATATCTTTATTTAGCTATTAAGATAAAAATTATTTTAATGATTATTGTACATACTTTAGTTTTCTTTTTTCTTTCTTTTTTTAGTTATTGTCTATTTTATAAATTAATATATCATTAAGTCTGTTATTTTTTTAATAATTTGAAAAATTTACAAATGCTGATGTAAAACGATATGGAATGGTAATATAAAAATTATCTGTATTTATTCTGAATTCTTAAAAGGTAACTAAAGAACAAAAAGACTTAATGCTATGCAGACATATGACATAATAAATTATATTGTATTTCTCACTGTTATAATAATTTCTGTATAAAAATGTCATAAGATCTAGCCAGTTATAGAGCAAGTTTTTTGTTGAGTTGAAAGCACTTTATTCTTCAGTTTATTGATTTGACTCCTGCTATGATCTTTGAAGCTTGGAATAGACTTAAAACCATAAGTCTTGATCAAAATATTTCAATGAGAAGCGATTATTAAGTGAACACTGATATCAAACCTATTCTGTAATTGTGGTCTGAAAATTGCGTTAAGTTTAAGTTATTTCATATTAGACATTTTAAATTTTTTCTTTCAGGCCATGGATCGAGCTCATAGAATAGGTCAGAAAAAAGTTGTAAATGTATATCGATTAATTACAAGAGGTACCCTAGAAGAAAAAATTATGGGGTAAATATTTTAAATGAAATTTCTTAATTCTCTTGAAAACTCCTTACATGTTTATTAATTGTTATTTTGCTTCAATATTTTAACTTAGTACCTATATTTTCCTGATTTATAGCTTGCAAAAGTTCAAACTTTCAGTTGCTAATTCTGTGATAAATCAAGAAAATACAAGTCTACAAAATATGGGTACTGATCAATTGTTAGATTTGTTTACGCTGGACAACAAAGGTGAAAAGATAACTTCTAATTCAAACATGGATACCTCTGATTCCAAAGCGAAAGGAATGAAGTCTGTTTTGGACAATTTGCCTGAACTTTGGGATACATCGCAGTATGAAACTGAATATGATTTGTCAAATTTTTTAACGTCTCTCAAGTAGTTCTTCATCTGCATAATCATTTGCTCAATCATTTTCTGTTTTTATTAAGTGTTTTATTTCAATGGTTTTGTATTACTTTTCCATTTTATTTCCTAGAATTGTAATAAATTTTAATAGTGCTTATCATATTTAATTATTTAAAAATATTCCCATTTTATCATCATAATGTATTTATGCTTAGGTATCAGACTGAGCTAATCATCATGTGGGAATGTTCTTAAATACCAATTATTTCATTCCATTAATCTGTCTTGCTGTGTGTCTTGCACTTTAGGTACTTCATTTGATTTTATGAATAGTTTTGTTGTTTGTGGAGGCCATTGATGTTTTCTGCTCTTTCAAAGCATCTCTTAAAAATGCTGATTATATTTGATAATTATATTGTGCTAAAAAAACTGATTTTATGTAGCTAAAGCAATTTATTGCTATTGCAGTTAATTTTCATTTACATGCAATAGAATCTTCATATCTTGATTTTCTTAAGAATTATAAGACTTTAAAATGTTTCAATGAAGATAAAAGAAGTGGTAATTTAAGCAAATAAATTAAAGTTATTAAAATGTGATTATTTTTCACGATTAGCTTTTAGGATTACTTTGATTAGCATTATGTGCTATTCTTGATTCCATAAGTCATGAACACAATTTTTTTGATGAACTGTAATCAAATTATATATTTTGTAGTCACAATTTCTACAAAAATGAATTGCTTAGCAAACTTATGAGACAAATTGCTCAATAAAATATTTTAACACCACATTGTATTTTAAATATCAATTGGAATAGACAATTTCTGCTACAAATTGAAAAATATTTTATACAAATTTCTTAAAAAGTTATTGTGAGTTGTTATTTTTTCTAGTTATAAAAAACCTTAAAATTTTTTATATGATAAAAATTTTGAAATTAAAACTTTAGCTTAATCAATTAGTTAAATGTTTTGTCTGTACTTTAAATTCACTCTTTTTAACATACTCGGCTGCCGGCTCAAACCCAACACTGTTATCTGAGCTGGCAGCTGAGTGGTTGGCATTGCAGTGTTCTGCTCAACGGTGCACAAGTTTAATTGTTTTATTAGATATTTGTCCTGTTGAAATATTTTAAGCTGTTCAGAATCCTCTTTAAACCATAGCTTTTGGTTAAATTTATTCTTGATTGTAAAGAATCATTGTAGGGCAATAAACGAACCAGAATTTTATTTGTATAGCCTGTACTTACCTCATGAAAGAACTATAATTACGATATTCACAATTGTTCTGATGGATGGCATTATATAGAATTCAACACACTTTAAAATTTTATGTTTGTAACTCAATTTATTTTGCTCTGATTTCTCTTAAAATTTCATTCTGTTGTTAATTGTAAAAAGATAAACAATTTTTATAAATATAAAAAAATAAGTAAAAAATGTGTTCTTGTTGAAATTTAAACTTAATTTATGTAGTTAACCAGAAAGTTAAGTGTAGATTTTTTATAAAAAATTAAAATAAATATAAAACTATTTTCAACTGAAAAACTTATTCCAATTATATCTTAAAGAAGAAAAGAGGACAATATTTTATGAATGGGTTATTTCTTTAAATTTTTGTAATTATTTAATCGTTTACTCGCCGATTTTTAGATACAAAATAATCCACTCACTTAAATTTTGCAAGAGTTGCACTTTGTCTCTAAAAGTGTTATTGGTTTTATGCAATTTAAAGTTAATGTCATCTTTCTTAAGTATGGAAAAGTTTAATTGATTATTGAAACTTGATTTGAAAACATACAGTTTGAAAATTATAGAAAATTTGTATCTATCATGAAGAGTAAAGGACTTCAAATGATGTAAAATAGGCTCTTAAATTTTCCAGGGTTAAAAAAATAGTTGAATTTTTATTCAAAGTAATAGAAATTTTTTAACAATAAAGAAAATTAAAGCTAATTTGCAACTGATTAAATTATAGGTATTTTTTAGATTATGATTATCTTTTATACTCATAGAAAATAAAGTATTTTGTTTGTATATAGTTATACATTTTTTATTATTTTATTAAAAAATTTAATTTTGACTGAAATTTTTTTAATCTTATTTTCTCTATAAAAATTTTATATATTATTTCTATGAATCATTTTATATTTTTATGTTAAAAACATTTTTGTTTTATTTTTCACTAAATATATTTTTTACCACAGTGTAATTACATCAGCTAGAAAATTAATTTTAAAATTTGGTGTAAACTGTGTAGCAATATTTATGAATTTCATATTTCAAATTATTGCAATAATTTGCAACTGTACTAATGTTTTAATTTTAATAATTTACTATTTTTGAATTGTGAAATTGTTTTTCTACTGTGATTAATTTGGCTGCATTTTAATCAATTATAATAAAATATTACTTCAATTCATATAAATAAAACCTGTTTTGGACATAACCTACTGTTTCCTTTAGAAAAATGGAATATATAAATTCATATTTTCTTTGTAGTTTTAGTTTTCATTATAATGATTATGTAAAGAAAGTTAAAGTGTGATGACTGTGTGCAAAATAATATTATTTTAGTATACATTTTAATTGCAATGATAAAATTTATATTGATTAAACTAAAAAAGTATGTTTTATTTTATTAAAATTTTTATTTTCAGGATTCTAATAACAAACAGCAGTGCTGTACATTTACTTTTATTCACTCACAAAGGAATATTATTTTTTAATTATGTAATTTAAAATCTTTTCATAAAAAGTTCTTATTGTTCACCTTTTATTTGTGAGTAAATCATTCTTGCCTTATTTGTATCCTTGTATTAATAAAAGATAAATTTTTCTGATTTGATTGTCGCAACTGAGATGTTCAGAGTGCTGCTTTGCTTTCATTATTTTAAATTGATTAATAGGATTTATATCATTAGTCCTGTTCTGTTAGTGACCTCATCGGAACAAGGGGTGTTCTTTGGAAAAGTTAGTTATGTATGTCGGGTGTATAATCTCCTGGTAGGGTCACACTAGGTGAGAAGGTTACTCCATCATTCCCAAATAATACTAACAGGCATTTCGGTTCAACTGTTTGTGGGTTCGAGTCCCACCTTGGGCATGGATGTTTGTAGTGGTTCGGAATCCACTTTAAACCGTAGGTCCCGGTCTAATTAGCCCTCGTGTGCAAAAAATTAACGTTGAGCGACAAACAAACCAACCTTAACTAAGCAGAACTTTTAGAAGCACTTTTCAACTCACACAAATTAATCCAAATGAAATTGGTAAAAACTGTGGTGAAAATCAAAAGTTTTATCTATTATCTAGTTCATTTTAAACAATAATGTAGCAAACACAAAAGCTATATCCAGAAAACTTGGAATCATTTATATACGATTATAAATACTATCCAATCAAGTTAAAATTTAACTTTTTCCAAACTACTGAAAAAATCCTCAGGTTGGTTGGTTGGGTTGTATGGTGCAAGGTCCAAAAATGGACATGTTGCGCCAAATAAAAAAAAATCCTCAGGAATACCACCTAAAAGATAAGAAACAGATATCTCAAGATGTTGAAAAAGAGGAAATGCTCATGGGATTCTGCTAGTTAGGACAAACAGGATTTAAAGGTAGTAATATTGATAAAGAAAATTATTATCGACGCAAACTGGACCAATTTACATAAATTTATCAAAAGAAATACTTCATCAAAATTTTAAGTAACTTCAAATTAATCAATTAGCCTCAAAAGCCACTATTTAACTTATAACTTTCAGTAACAGCAAAATTATGATATAAATCTACAAATCTAAAATTATTGGAACTAACATGCATATTCAAACTTTAAAAGGTCCATAATAATGGATGAAATTTAATATTCATGTCATGTTCAACACAAAATTACTGATTTGTCAAATCATTAATAAACAACTAAATTAACTAGTAATGAAATCCAACATGTTTAATTAAAGCTAGTTATTCTATTTAATTTCTCGCCCACATTTCCACTGATAAATAAATTAATTTTAAGAAAGAATAATATCGAGAACATTTTTTATGTGACAGTATTAAAGTTCAGATATTTTCCAAATCTCAAACACCAAATTTGTAAACTTTAATAAATAGAACAGTAAAAAATTGGGAAAACGTTCTACTAATATTAATAAGTATCAGTATTTATTATAATCTATGAACAAACAGTTTTGTTACAAAGGTTTTTGCATTAGTATTCTCTAGAAAGTACACACCATGTAATAAATCTTACAGCAATTATATAAGCATTTGTAAAGTATATCTATGTATAAAAAAACTTGCAAAAGAAAAAAAAGTCTTGCATGTTAAGCGTGCCAAATAAAATTATCACAGTATACTTCACATCATTACTTTTGATAGCAAGAGAAAAATGATTTTCTTTTTCTATACAATACGTACAAAATCTGATTCAATAAACAGATATTTAAACATCTGATTTAACCACAGAAAATAAAACCACAATAGTTAAAAATTACTTTCTGAATGTTCCAAACTATAGATGTACATCCAGGCTATTACTTTTATCTAAATTGATCAAAAGTAACTCTAGATATCTAATGAAAAACAAAATGAATATCTATATACACTAACGATTGACGTTATAAAAAAATTTCGTGTGCAATTTTAGAATCAGATATCAATCTAATCTACTGCGTTTAATTTAATATGACAGAAACAGTTTCGGAGCTTTATGCTCGTTCGCTTATAGCTCGCATTAAGTAAGATAGAGTTTTTTCACAAAACTCGTCAAAAATCTAGAAAACCATTTTTATTATCGTGTTGTTTACAAACGGCTGTCATCTTTTTCCAAATGTTTTGAGAAATTTCTATTGCCATAAATAAAAGTAGAAATCATTAATCTTTTTAAATACATTATGTAGTTTTAATGCTTAAAAACTTTTAAATTTTTAAGAAAATTCAAATTTTTCCACAATTTTGAAAATTTGGGAATTTTTAAAATTTCCATGGGAAAAAAACGCGGTTTATACCCGGAAATAAACCGGGTTTTTCCCCTCCTTGCAACACTAATTGTAAAGAATTAAATAAATTTCCTAAAGTTGTTTGAGAAGACGCGTTAAATAATACGCGAAGTTTTATAGTACTTTTATCAGGGGGATTAATACCTAAATAGGGTATATAATACGTTCCTACTTCCTCACAATCTGGAATTTCTGTCATGTGACCCAATTTCTCATACTCGCTTGAAAATTCCTTACATAATTTTAAATACTCAGGCTCTCTTAAAAAACGATTCCATAACGAATTTAATTTTTTTAATGCGATTTCTTTAGATTTACCCTAGCACTTTGGGTCTTTTTTTAAAGGCAATTTAACTATATACCTCCCTGTACTGTCTCTCTTAACATTTGTTTTGAAATGTTCTTCACATATTATTGTTTCTTGATTTTTAGAAATTTTAGTTTCAGCATTTTCTATTTCCCAAAATCTCTCTATTGTTTCATGTAAAGCAGAATTATCTTTAATAAATCCGCAATGTACTTTCCTTCCATTGCAGTGGGTAAGCTCCCACTAACTACATAACCAAAAACGGTATTTTGAAGAACCAAATCACTATTTACAGGAAAAATCTGATCTGGGCGTAGTAATTCCTAAAATATTTCAGCACCTAAAAGTAAATCTATGCAACCTGGTTTATTGAAGCTTTCATCTGCTAATTTTACATATTTTAACTCTGGTACATTAACTTTAAGCATCGTTGACGGCATGAAATCAGTAATTTCAGAAACAACCAAAAATTCTAACTCTTTTTTAAAATTTTCCTCTAAATTAGAAATTGTAGTTTTAGCAACTGATTTAATTGTTGTGCATGTATTACTTATACCACAAACTGTCAAATTTGTTTTATTTCGCTTTAATCCTAAACTATTTGCACAATCAGTCGTTATATAATTATTTATTGAGCCTTGATCTAAAATAGCGCGCGCTCTGTAAACATTTCCTCCATGATTTAGCGTACTAAGCAAAACAGAAACTCTCAAGAAGAAGAACACTCTGAAATGTTAATACCCTAAATAAAAGAACTCTAAAATTGAAATTTATTATATATCACACACATTTTTCTATTTTAATGGATGTTAAACATGTAATATAAAAAATATTTTTTAAATCAATTCCTACGTAGATCAACAAAGAAAAAAATTTCTTTTCATAAAATTAATTAAGTTTTTAATGAATTAATATTTGGAAAAAACTCTAATAAAATCAAGTGTCATATTCTATGAATTAAAAAAAGAGTATTTGAATCTAAATAGATGAATAAAAATGATTTTCTTACTGACTGATGTACAGAAATATGTAAGGGATTGTGTGAATTAATAGTAGGCATTTAAATAAGGTCCATTGTTTCAAATAAAATTGAATGAAACGGAATTTAGATCCATAAATTGATTGTAAAAAATGATAACGCGAAGAATCATCACCCTCAATAGCTAAGAAAGCTAGACCACTCTCTTGTGACGTCATGAGGCGGAGGCCGAAATCAACTATTCCGAACGAGCTGACTTTATGTTGTTTAAAAGTCCCTAACAATCAATTCTATTCTTTTAAATGATATTATTTCCACGAAGAATATTAAAAGAGCAGCTATATGAAAAAATTTATTCAAGTATAACTTGTAGCAACAATTGTAAGTATAACTTACAATTGTGAATAATAAACTTTCTACTCATATTAAGATCAAGTCTATGAAATTTTATTCAACATTGGAAATTTATATTTTCGTTTGTGTACTTTTATAAAGAACTATATTTCTGCGTTAATTATATTAATATACCAAATCAACATAGAATTATTTTTATGCAGTACATACATATAAACAAATTGATTAATAATTCCTGTGCATTTATTAAATCCGGGTGCTATGTATGTTATTCTAAAATAATCATTAGCAACATAATCTATTAAAAATTTAAAATATTTCTTTAAAATCTTTTAAATGCAAACATATGATTAATTGATTACCAAAATATATTCCATATGTATGATAGATATACAGAATTTAATGGGTGATAACTATTTTGTATAATTGAAGTGGAAAAGGCAAATAACGAAGTAGAAAATAATTTATTACAATCACACTTTTTTATATTTTTCTAAAAACAATAAAAAAACTTAATTTGAAAAACAAATATAAATATTATTTTGCATATTAGAACACAAGTATATTATTAATATGTATATTAGAACAAAATTAAATTATGTACATAATTATTACATTTTTATTCAATTTTCTTTGATGAATTCCTCTAACAATGGATAAAATAAACTACTTGAATATACTTTACTTATTTTCAAAATTACTTTAATTTTAAAAGGAAATAAATATATTGGATACAATTTCTGATACAAATTACATTAAAATAATGTTTTTTCAGAATTAGGAAAAGTTTCAAATTTTCTTTTTTTTTTTTTAGATTGAGTATCAATCACTATATAGTCATCGTTTTTTTCAATAATTTTTAAGAAATATATTTATACATGATTAGACTATGACGAATTTTACTTCTTCAACACCATTTCCATTTTGCAAAAGATAGGTAAATTTCAGATTCATTCAGAATCCTAGTTACTAAAACTCTATATATGCTCTATGATTAGAGCAAACGACAAGTAATATGACTTAATAAAAAGAAATCTGTTCCCTTAACAAAAGACAAAACATCTCTCGGCATTTTATTTACAGTATTTTCTGACAAACAAGATGAAGTATATCAATTAAATCATACAAATCTGTTTCATAATCCTCATCATTTTGATTTAATATAATTTTCTTAATATTTTGTTGCAGATTACTAATATCAATAACATTATTAATTTGAAATGTAAATAATATTTACTCACTTTTTTATTGGCACTTTTTTAATAAAACCATTTGTAATCAGATTTTCATCCATAGCAACAGAAGTACACAAATTTGGTTGTGGATTACAGTTAATACTTGAAAACATAAAATTGCTTTTTTCTTTTCTGGAATGTCTATATTTTTCAAGCATCATTTCGTTTCATCTAAATTTTCAAAATAGCATTCCACAAGTCACTCTTTTCTTCACACAGCCTTCGAATGCAGACCATCAGAAGGAAGTTCAGACCCTCGTATATTTTCTTAGATTTCATAATAACTAGAAATAAACACTCGGAAATATGAATTGGAAATCTTGATTCTCATTTATATAACAGGTCTTTTATAGTATGATAAATAATGCACTTTGCTATTTTCCATCATCGTGTATGCTTCAATTAGAATGAACTAACCTCAAAACAGCGAATTTGTGTATTCTTTAAATACTTATATTTTATTTAATCTTGCATTGCACCCTATGAAAAGTTTAAAATATGTTAATTGTTAATGTCGAATTTCAAGCTGAATATTTGTAATTTCTATTTTTGAAAAACAAATATTTTTTCGATTTTATTTCTTTATAATTTTTTGGAAAAGTTTGATTCTATAAAAGAAATACAAGTTCTCAAAACGCAATTGTTAAACATATCACCAATCTATCAAACTATTCACGCATTTTAATTCATTTGATTATTGTTTATTAATTGTTGATCTAATATAAAATAAATCATTGCTCTGGAAAACTCCTCATAAGTGTTTTCTTCATAAAATGCGTCTTTCTTTTAGGTTTCCATATATCAATGACATCTACGGATTGCGGGCAGCAGCTTGTTTTGCCTCATACAAAACAAGTCCTATACTTGCTTTCTTGATCTTTCTTTGAAAGAGCACTTTAATCGGCGCGATAGAATAATTAAGGGTTGGACTTAAAAACAGTTTATTAGTAGGGATACAAAATAACAATTGCCGACAAGGGCTCGTATATTAATAGAGATACATGTAAGTAGGGCTCATTCTGTTAGTAGAAATACATAATATAATTACCTCTTTCTTTAGAGAGAGAAATCTCAAGGCGCAAACATAGAAACATTCATAAGCAGGCACTTTATGTTTGCGCATATCTTTCTCAGGTTAATGCGTTTATACTCCAAATAAATAAGGTTATTGTGTTTCATCTGATTACAAGGAATTTTATTCCTCTATTAGAATGAATTCATATTGTCAAGAAATATTTGTATAAATGTTTATCTTTCGTTTTGCTAGTAAGACACGTTTTTACGAACTAGCGGCTTGTCCATAGCCTGACACCGTAGACACAATGATAGTGTTAATCCCCATTCACGAAGTGAAATTTAAAAAAAAAAATATTTTCTTGCGAATTTTTGTTTCTGACAAATAGTTTTCTTTTCAGTTTATTTATTTTTTTAATTTCTAATGATCAGATATTTTTAAAATATTTTTCCTTGTTTCCTTATATATATATATATATATATATATATATATATATATATATATATAAAATCACAATTCATTCTTGAATACCGAAGTGATACGTACAGGCATTCCAGACATTATGAGAACAACAGTCGGAGACATATTAGATATTTGAGGGAATAGAACTGCGGTGCCGAATTTGATTCCCATCCTCTATGGCGTGGTTGGTTAGGGCGTCGCTCTCATTTTCGGAAGGTAGTGAGTTCGAATCCAAACTCAACCGAAGATCCGTCATGTTCACTATAATAGTGGTTGGGGCGCGTTAAAACTCGGCACCGTCCCAATGTCCTCCAAGTGAAATGATACATCTTGTGGTGGCATATTAAGGGTCTTCTGCTGGGTCCCTGATTAAATATCATGAGGACTCCACCCGGCTGCTTCTATCTGACTGGTCGAGCCAAAGTACAGAGAAGGAAGCTGACTGCTGCAGCAACTCCTATCCTCTCCGTATGCAGAAAAAAGAAACTCTTCTCCTTGTACCTTAGAATAAGAAAAGGGTTAAACTCCGATAAAGAAAGTCTTTGTTGCCTAAAGTTTCTTTCGAGGAGTTTTCGAATATATATATATATATATATATATATATATATATATATATATATATATATATATATATATATATATATAGATAGATAGATAGATAGATAGATAGATAGATAGATAGATAGATAGATAGATTCATGTATGATATGTACGATACAAATAGAACGAATGATGAAAGTATTGAGAAAATAAGGAATGAAAACGAAAAAGAGATTTCAGTTATCGATCAAGAAAGCGAGATGGTGCAAAGACCCCTTCCTAAAACAAGCTGCTGAATAAGTAACAAGACTAAAATTTTTTTTGAGGAGAAAACAGTGGAATATTTTTATATACAGGGCGATCTTTTTTAAAGTGACAGTGTTTGGAGCACCCTGTAGCGCGATCAAATAGCTGAAATAGTGCCAAACTTGGTATTTAGACTAACCAAAACATGGGAAAAAAGATTCCGTGAAAAAATAATATTAGTTCCAAAATTCTACGCTAGGAAAATTTATTGGCGCTTTACAATGCATAAAATGTGATAAAAGGAAAATACTAACGCATACAATCACACTATTAAATTATTAATGTTTATTTACAACATTAACTTCCTCGATGAGGAGTTAGACCACATTCAATGTGAGCACTATTCTCAGAAATAACACCGTGCATTCTGTGCACAACGTTCTCCACTGCCGTAAGTAACATGTCACGAGGTATATTCCGCACTGTCTTTCTTATGTTGTCCTTTAGAATAGACAAATTTGATACTCCACCAACATAAACACACGTTTCGGTAACGTGAGAGGCATGGCCCTGGATCTCATTTACTTCAGCTGAGATTATTTGTCGGAGCTATCTACTATACTTGCTTTTATAGCCCCTATTGCAGGCACTGTCATTGCACAACATTTTCATTTTTCTTTGAAACCGGTTTTTCATGCTAATTCTCATTATTGTAAACTATAGCAGCGCCACAAAATATCCTAACGGGGACTTTTGGAACTAAATTTTTTTTTACGGGATCTTTTTTTCCATGTTTTGTTTTGTATAAATACCAAGTTTGGTGTCATTTCTGTCTATTAGATCACGCTACAGGGCGCTCCAAACACTGTCACTTTAAAAAAGATCACCCTGTACTTAAAATATGGAAAATGTTTTAAAAAATGCAGTTTTTAAACAGCAAAAGATTAATGATTACCTTGCTTGATTTTCATCAATAAATGGAAATTAAGTACTGGTTTTAAGTGCGAATCTTACTTTGTGAATGTTTTTCTTATAGTGCATTCTAAATACGTTACCCAAAAGCATATTATTTATAAAGAAAAAACTTTTTATATAACCGGTCTCTTTGGGTTCCTTAAAACGAGCTTCAACTGAATTTAAAAAATATTTTTTTAACAAATCCATGTGCAATTGCATCTTTCAGTGCGTAATCATTAAGATCTACTTCATTTGAAAGTAGTATGATTCAGTGCCAGCGGAAGCAGCACGCCATCCAAGTAACGTCGGGTTGTCCGTGAATACGAACTAGAAGGGATCTATGATGATGACATATTCTTCCACAATTGCTGCAGGATTGGACCTGCCTCCATGTTGATCCACACTTTTACGCTGTCACTGAAGAAACGAAAGTGGGCGTCACTTAAGAAGACGCCAAGTTAGTCGTCCATATCGCTCCAATCCGGCACCATTCCAGACGTCTATACTGCGAGGTCTTCTTGATGGACGTCATGAGCGCGCGCAGGGCTCTAGAAACCAATCGGAATGCAAATAGTCTTGCAAAATCCAGAGTGTCTTGCACATGCTGCAGAATTTTGTTAAACGGGCTTTGCGGGGCCACCTCCGCCTCCTATATATATATATATATATATATATATATATATTCTGGATAATTTTCTTTGGCATAAATTTTTTGCCTATTTCCTTTATGAGTTTGGATGTTTTGCATTTATTTTAGTTATCGTACTTTATCTTGAAAAATATGATTTCAAATTTTACTAGTGTAGTGACAAACCTATTTCTTTATTTTAGTTATAAGCAAATGCATGTTCCTAAATTTAATGAAAGTAGTTTAAAGACAAATTTGAAATAATTGAATTTACTTTTTCCCATATTCATTTTTAAATTCTGAAATTTTTTTTATTTAGTCTTTCGGTATTTTAACTTGTTTTCTTAAATCCTGTAACAGGAAAAAAAAGTGTCTTCATATTAATATTATTAGAGATGCAATAGCAATTTGAAACAAATTTATGATTATTGAAGCCCGTAAATAAAACGCCTGTATTTTAATTAACAAGGTAGTTTAAATAATAAACTAAAACCGATGTAAACATTGCTTTTATCATTCGAACATATCGAGACCTCAATAGAATGTAAAGAAAAAAATCACGAATTATTTTTTTCATGTGATATAACGATATTATTAGTCTATAAACAAATAAATTTTTATCCATTTCACCGATTTTGTGGTATAGGTTTCAGGCAGCAATAAAGTTATCAGCACCATACGAGAAGTATCTCGCAGATTGTTTTGGAATTAAACTCCTTGGAAATCGAAGAAAAATTAAGAGTTCAATTTGCCATATATTTTATTTGCATAACTTAAAGAAGAAAAAACCCATTGGTCGCGCATATCAAGAAGCTTTGATATCTACAAATTAAAATCTTTGCTTCTTCGGAAATGTTCTTTTTATTTCTTGGAGATGAGGACTTTCAAAAAGAATGTTGGATATGCATTCTCAAGTAAGATTTTTCTTTCTTTTTGTCTCATCTAGAATCGCCGACTAGGTATCTAAATTGCTCAATACATTTTTTTTTTAAATTTCATATCGTATTTGATTTTGAATACAATAAAGTACCGCCAATCTTAGGAAATAATAACCTGACTTCTGAAAAAGAGCCAATTTAATTTAATTAAATGAGTTTAGTTTCAAGTAAAGCTGTGTTTAATGTTTTTTGTTAAACTTGACAAAGAACCAGAAAGGACTTTTTGACTCAAAATAAATTTATAAAATGAGCAAAAACTAAGCAACTCCGGTGATGCTCTTCACAGCTCCTTTTACAATGGAAGAACTGAGATTGGGCTGTTGAAGAACGCGAGGCGTTTGTCACATTTCTAAAGCTTATCTGCATGAACGAAATAGCCTGGGATACGCAAGGAATGTAGGGGGGGGGGATCGGAATGCAGTGCCTACGAGATGGAAGAACACCTATTTTAAAAACAATAAAAGACTTTGAGCCCTTTTTCTCTGACTGTTATACTTGAAAAGATTCTGGGGGAAAAAAGTCGGTACAAATTTATTTGTCATCTATAGAAGAAATATAGTTCTCAATAGCATTCTAGTTTTCAAAAACATTATTCAACCGCAAAATTCTCAAGGGAATTACCTCCACAAAATTAGTCTGGGTTCTTTGGACAGTCAAAATATTAAAAGAGTAGATTTTATTAGCATTGAAAAAATATATAACATCCTATAGAGAGCGAAACAATATATTAGAAATTGTTAGAAAGTTCCTATAATCAGCCTAACTGATTATAGGAACATTATTTTGTAGGTAATTTTTTTTTATTGAACATATCAGATATATTAAGGACTTCCCTACATATTTTAACTTCAAACGGGTTCAAAAGTTGCTCATTATTCAGTTTGCATAACTTTGATTGTCTCCTAGCTTTGAAAATAGAAATCTCCAAACATGTCTGTAACCTGCACATTGTCCACCTTGTACAGCGATGACTATCTTCTTGCTTTAAAGTTTATAAATGTTCTTATTTACATGCTTTTTGCTTTTAGTCCTGTTATTTAGAACACGAGTACCAAATTCAAATAAGAAATCACTGATAATAAATAAAATTAATTGAGTTTTTTATATACTGGGATATTTAAAAATGACATGATTTCAAATTTCAAAGAAAAGTGCAGTGTAGACCTTTTCACTGATCCATCCTTCTCTGCCAATAATAATTAAAATATAGTACTACTCACACAAACAAAGTGAACTATTTGGGAGTGAGTATTGACAACAAACTTAAGTGAAATAAATATGAAATTGTTTTTTGAATATAGTGACTGTCTTAAGCAGCCTAACTGATTAATAATTTTAAATATTCTAAAATACTAAACATTTAACCTTAAGAATTTTTTTATCTTATTGTTAAATGTTGTATACAACTAATTACTTCAAGGATTGTCAAAATTTTAAGAAAATTGGAATTCTTACAAAATCAGTTCCGAGGTCATCATATCAACAATTATTGGCTATCAGTAAATTTCTTAAAACTATTATTGAATAATAGGCTCTAATTCTTCATGAGAATTTGAACAGGATTGGAAATTCTTATAAAAATAATGATTATCCTAGAAATACAAAACATTTAAGAATTTAATAAGGTTCGTTATGTTCATCCATGGAATTAGATGAAATTTGGTATTGTTGGAGGATATTCAAAACATTATAAAGCATTATGATCCATTAGTAGTACATACTGAATTAGATATAGAAAACAAATTTAATAGAAACTGGAACGATTTTATAGCTCTGTTAGACTGTTATTTAAGAGGAATAACTACAGACACCAGTTATCTAGTATTTCAGTCTTTGTTTATATACATGAATGATTCTTTTCATAATGATCTCTCATTACAGCAGCCATTTTTGAATTCATTTTCTTTTTATGCTTTTGCAAGGAACTATTAAACAGATTTTGATAGAGAAGGTATTATAGGAATTTCTCTGAAATATTTATTAAATGTACATTATAAAAAAAGTTATAGGATAGATTTGATAGACTTTTTTCTGATCCTTATTCGAGACTACAAGCTGTTTTATCAGCAAACTCATATTTATCAGGTGCAAGCTCCTGGAGCGCCAGAATTTTGTGTGTGTTTATTTTCAAAGCGTGCGGTTCTCAGGGATGTTTAATGAATATCTGGACATTGTAGGACTCTTAGGATTGAGTAGGATGATATTCTCACAAATAAAAACTCGTGACAATTTCAAACAAGATCATCAGCGTTTCCATTCTAGTTTGCAGTAATCAGATAAATAACGAATGTAGTGTAATATTTTTTGAATAATTCCATATTGCGATTCAAATAAAGTTTTATTTAGCATATAACAATTGGGGGGTTAAGTCCGCTTTCAAACAAGCTAACAAAGATGTACGAGTGGACATACGAACTACAACTAAAGCGAGGTTTTTATTCCACGGCCTTCGGGGATATTGGTGCATTTGGCGTGAGGAAAAATTAACCAACTTTCAAAGCGCTGGCGCCAAAAACAATAAAAAATTTATGTATTCAAGATACGAATAAATTAAAATGATGGAAAGTTCTCATAATAATCTTCACCAACCCAAGTCGTAACGCTTTTTGTTCGGTTCTAATTTTTGACGAGTCATGATAGTCTTGGATCTATTTGTACTGGAATCTTTGCAAATCCTGATTGCAACCATTGTATCTAGGCGGATCCAATGACTGGAGACAACTTCCGTTTTTTTATGGTACCTGTGACGCTGCTCTGTAATGTCTTTCAAGAGATCTTTTGGGGGAAATGATATCCATCACTTTCCTTTCGATTATTTGCTTGTTTATATCTTTATCTTCTTATTGAAATTGAAAAACAAAATCTTTGAGTATTTGTATGTTGCATATAAATACATAAATAAGGATTTTCTGATATTAAGAAATATTAATGAAAGCAGTCATCGAATGTCGTAAGAAAAAATCAGTAAAATAATTGTTTGAAGTCATGGAACGTCAGTCAGTCGCAGCCGATGATCAGTGTATTGATCCTCATATTTGACTGGTATGATGACATTTTGTCTTAAGAACACAGAAAACTGGTGAGTGTAACTTTATTGCCTCATGCAAGCGACTTGATATCGATAAGAAATCATGGATATAAGAATGTGCCACGTTGGTTATCTGTTCAGGTCTATTGTACATTAAACCGATTTCCCCTCATCTTGATTTACCTTTTAGAACGTCCATGCCACTGCTGCAATATTTAATGTTGTTTGCTATATCGACTTTACGGATCAGATGGTGACTTATTGTTCAATATGTAATTGGTTGCTTTCTTGCATCAAATCATACTAACTCCTTTTTATCATCAAGTTCATTCTAAGGTTTTCAACAACGTAACAACAATTTTTCTTGGTTTCAAAGAGTTACAATCTCAACAAAGTGAAAATTCAATCCATGTGCCACCATCATTATTAATATGCAATATTTGTTGTGATCTAGAATAGCATCTTACGTTCAAAGAACTTTGCTTCCGAACTTTCATAACATCGATTTATTTTTATAAGAATTATGTAAAAGGAACAGAAGCAATTAACATGTATTTTCTAATGGGCATTATGTAGCTAAATACGAATTCGTATGTGGACGTTTCTTCCCCTTCCAAATTGGAGTTTTTAACATTTCATTTAGTATAGAAGTTCACTTGTATTTCATTTGTTGCCAATCATGCCTTCAATGTTTACAGCAGATATTACTTTTTATATTATGTAAGAAGAAAAGGAGCCATTCTCTATTCTGGTAAACTAAATTAATTTTACCGTCCATTTTATCACGTGTTCGTATTTAACTTTTTTTAAAGAACATTTTTAATAACAAATTATATCAGCTAAATTTTGCAGACATATTTATTACGGTGGCTTTTTCAAACAAAACTCAAAGTTAATCTCATTTCAGCTACTTTTGCTTCAGCTTGCATGATTGAAATTAAATGTGTTTACATATAGAAAAATAACATTGTTGTTATACATAAAATTACTTAAAGACGTTTAACTGAAAGAAAAGTGGAATATAAATCAGTAAGACTGCTTTAATTTTTGAAATTTATTATCAATAAGTTCTAAATAATTAGTATTCTGATATTAAAAGGAAAAGTATTTGAAAATTTTGTTTGAAAGAAATTTTAATGTCTTATCAGAAAGCAGCCATAAGATTTAGTTATTTTTGCAATTAATTTTATTGCCATGATTTCATCAAAGGGGCTATATTAATAAGTAAATAATATAAATACAATAATAATTAAAATAATAGGAAATTATATTAAAATAATATACTTTCCTAGTTATCGGAAATAAATTTATAAATTTAATTGATATGTAAATAACAAGAAATACAAACCGTGTATTTATAAGAAATGAAAAAAAGAGTATTTTTTTATTAAAAACATTTTTGTTATATAGGAAGCTTTCTTTTCTTTTCGACAGTCCATTTAATCAGAATTCCCTTCACGAGTCTCTTGGCCGCTTTTCAGCTGCTCTTGGCGAATTAGATTTCAATCAAAACAGATTTGGCGTTGTTTCAAAAAGAAAGTAAACGGCGTTCACTTTTGTTTGTTCACATTTTATACAAATACACCTGATACCATGAATGGAAAAATTTTTCAACTACGTTTGCATTAACTCATTTCTTAAAATAAAAAATATACTGCAGACAGAAAATATTGACTTGAAACTTTTTTAATTTATTCTTCAAAATCTTGCAAGTTTAACATTTTATTTTTACACTTTAAAAAGGCTTAAATGGACAGAAATGGCGTCTTGAAAATGAAATGAATGAGAAAGTTTCATGATGAAAATTAAAATTCTTCATTCTGCAAAAGATGCAAAAAATAAAACTGAATATTTCGAAAGCTTTGTAAGTATTTAATACAACTTTTGATTCTTTGTGTTATCTTTATTCCTTTGATTGTAAATGACCTTATTGCACCTATTATGTGCAGGATTTAGTACCTATCATCATAGAATATATTTGATGTGCATGTTGACGAAAATTTAAAATATTGCAACCCACATGCTCGGCTTATGCAGCATATTTTTAGCACAAGACATTAAGTTATTTACAGAGTAAAGAACCATTTAAAGTTGAATAAATTTTAAAAGCTAAGTATTGGAAATAAATATTAGTAACTAATGTCTAACAATTTGCTTATTCTGTTTTTAACCGAGGAAAATAAGACGTATTTTTGATTATCTTTATATAACATAAAAATTATCCATTAATTTTATTAGAGTTCTATTAGTTGAAGGAACTTTAGGGCAGTTTCTGCTTTTTCAAGGACTTAGGGTAATAAATAATTTCTTTGTGAGATAAACCTCTGCAGGCATTTTTAGAATGTGAATGTATTTTTCTTGCTTATACTTATGTAGAAAAATTTTTCTTATAAAGTCAATATATTTTAAAACTAGTGAGTGAAGCTGTATTACTAGAAACCAAACTTTATCTTGCTATGATTTCCTATGGAAAACATATTCTAAATATTTGAGAAAAAATGCGATTTGGAAAGGTAGTAATGAATATGATTTGTTTAACGATTTTTGCGATTTACTTACCTTTAAGTCACAAAAAGGTCTAACTTTTAATTAAACTTAAATGTTGTGAAACATTCACAAATTCCCTTTCATTCCGAAGGTATTGAAGTCGGTATCGCTTTCATTCACATTCTAAGCACTTTTGGTTGGCGACAGCGAATATAAGTTCACTTCAATGAGGTATTACAATATTCATCAAAAATGGGAAAAAATAGACTTCCGATATATTAAAAAAATTATTATTGAAAATGTATGGGGATAGGAAAAAGATTTCACTTAGTGCACATATTTCTCCTCCCTTTCCTCGGCACTAGATGGCCACTTTGCAAAGGAGAGCCGCGCCTCTGTTCGTGAAGCGGGCACAGTTACGGAACGTGAGCAATTTTGTACATATTATCCCCCAGCGATGCCCATTTTGAAACGGTGGGCGTAAGAATAACACAGAAACACTGCCTATGATTTGAATGAGTCAAACAGCAACAGCCTCATATAAATTTCAGTCTATTTTGTGCAGCCATTTTCAAATCACCTCAGAAAATTTTAGTGGGAAATATCTTATTTAATATATTAATATTGTAGTATTTATACGAAAATTAGATATCGATGTTTGAATGAGATTGCTCCCTCTACTAATCTTACAAATTTATTTATTTTTAATTTTGAGATTAAAAAAATAAAAAAAAAAAACTGAAGACTGAGTGAAAAGACTTTTCAGGAATCTGTAAATCAATATTCTTAATAAGATAATTATTTATCAAAAGTATGTTTCAAAATAATCCCTTAAAAATATAAGTTTAGTGTAAGTTAAGAAACAATTTTAAGATTTCGTATTTTCATGAAAGTCTGATACTCTGTATTTTTGCTGAGTTGTGGGTCACGGGTTTGAATCCCGGTTCGGGCTGTTCCTTTCTTCTGAGATGATGCGCGAATGTGGCGGCCCACCGAGTTTGTGGCGACGACTTGGCTGGCGATCAATGAGTTTCCGGCCTCGATGTGTTTTAGTCAGCCTCCTTTATTAAAAAAAATATTTTTGGCTAACTTTATAGTTTTAAATGATATAATATTTTGTATATTCATGATATAATCTCAAAGAATTTCTTTCAATGAAGAAGTCCTTTCAAGTGTCGTAAATGCTTCCTTTCCACCGCACTTCCTGGAAAATGATTGAAAACTACCTCAAAAAGTGGAAAAGTTTCTTCAAATATATTTTTTAATAATGCTGTAACGATCTAAGAGTAAAAAAATAGCTCTCTCTTTCATTAGATAAGTAAACTTCTCTTTGAAAGTCACAGCAATTTGAAATAAATAAATGTAAAATGTTCACACGTGGTGTTTAGTAAATCGCAATGTTTATTTTGTTCCAATGTTATTGAAAGTGAAGAAAGAAAGTTATGTTGGATGCACTGAATAATCGGAATGAAAAGGGAAATGTGGGAAGTTACATAAACATCTCTATAAATTACTTCATTTTGAAATGTTCTTTTAATGTCCGGCTACACTTAGGATTCTATAATAGGATGGAGCACCCCATGGGTGTGGGATAAAGAAACACAGAGGCCCGACTCTAATCCGGGACCACTCATTCGATATGAAATTTTCTCTCAGCATAGCTTCTGGATTGATTTTCAAAGCGTAAAGTTCATATATTATTATTTTTGAAGAGCTTTTGTGCATCAATTGCATGCATGCATTTACTCTCGCTGCAAATAAAATTCTATTAAGTAAATATTTACTTGGGCTCACTGTGTCTTTGCGGATTTTCAGAACGAAAGGTCCCAGGTTGGATTGCAGCCACTGTTAAACAAAGGATTGCATTGATGCCTTCCCTATGTGTGCTCTGTGGTGTGGATGCATCACCAAAATGCGCACATACGAGTTTTTCGGGTTTCTTTTTCTATAATGCATGAATATGGCCCATTATAATTTAAAGAAAACTCTTCCCCACGGCAATTGCATGGTAGACGTTAAAATGTCTCATAACCGCTCCAGACACTTTATGAAGCGATGTCAAAAGTGCATATTTACTTATGGTTTCGGGTTTGATACCTATCACTGCTGAATAATGGGAGATGTACGTTTTACTTCCAATTTCTGCCAATGGACATCTCTGAGGGAGGGTGCTTGAAAGTTTTCCGGTTCCCCCCCCCACTGTCAACTAAAATGTCCGAACGGAAGGCATTTACGAGGAAGTTGTTAAGATGCCTCAAAACACATTTGTCAATTAGCCAGTGCAAAAATATGTATATTTACTTTTCTAAATTTTTATGAATGCATCTAAGCAGGCTATTAAAACTTTTACCGGATACTATGAATAGTATTTCCCGAATAATAAAATGAAAAATGTTTACCAAGATTTTACGGTGAAAAATAACGTTATTAATTAAAGGAATAACTATAATACTATATGCTACCATATACAATATATAAGTATTTAAAATAATGATTATAAAGATAATGATAATAAGAATTTAAGAAAATAACATGAGAGATATTTATTATTTTTAATTGTTTCTAATATTTAATCAGGATTGTTCAAAAAGCTGTTTTTTACCACAAAATGAAGTTTTTTGAAATTGAAGCGAAGAGAATGAGGTGTGCCACGATAGAAAATTCCTTTTCGTGTCATTATATTCTAGGCCGGAATATCTTTACCCGCATTTCAATGCATTATCGATCAGCGGAATACTGAGATAAGCGTAAACACGTTCATGTAGACGGGGAAAAAACAAATAATACTTATATATTGTATATGGTAGCATATAGTAAATGTTATTATTTTAAAAATTATACTGTAAATGCAGACAGAAGGAAGATCTAATGTCTCTATATTTTTCGCTACTCTCAGCTGCTACACATAAACATTCCTCCATTCTTGAAGTGAACATAATTCCTGAACAGTGTTACATAGCATACATTAATTGCATCATGCCATAAACAACTTAACAAGTGATTTCAAATGAACGACGCTATTCCTAGTTAAATTATTTTCTAAATAAGGTGATCAACATATTGAAATGATGCGTTTATAGGATAGGCAACCATTCAAACAAGGACAGGTGAGAGAAGTAGGGACACCATCAAAAATGCATACATCAAATATCAGGAGAAACCTATTTGCTCAAAAATATGTAGAAACTTTACACAATCCTAACTGAAAATTGGAGTAAATAAAATAGCATTTGTAATATATTTTTATTGTACTTTTTTCTATCCAAAACTTTCGTACATCAAACTTTATACTGAACTTATAACAAAATAAATTTTTTTGTTTTTCATTTTTTAGGTTATGAAATTGTTAATATTACTCCTTTTCCACTCATTGCACGTTATCATCTCCCAAGAACCGGAAGTTAATACGCCTCTTGGAAAAGTGATTGGGAAGACAGTTTTTTATAAGCACATTCCGGTTCATGCATTTCAAGGTATACCGTATGCAGAACCTCCAATAGGGTACTACCGGTTCAGGAAACCTGTTGCTGTCGACCGTTGGAGCAGCCCCCTAAACGCTACCCACTCCCCACAGGCTTGTGTACAGTATTCAAAATATCCGTCTCCTTTAGCGGACTTCCTGCCGGGACAGTCAGAGGACTGTCTGTACCTCAACATCTGGACACCTCCCTCATCCGGCAAGAAACCAGTCATGTTCTTCCTGCATGGGGGAGCGTTCACAACTGGATCGTCTAGGCTAGACTCTTACGAGGGAAGGGTTTTGGCAACAGCGGATGTGGTTGTTGTGACGGTAAACTATCGACTGGGAGTTTTGGGCTTTCTGTATGCAGGAACGGAGGATGCACCTGGAAATATGGGTGAGCCTTCTTGTATTTTTAAATGAGCTCTCTGAAAATGAAATTGAACTAAATCTCAAATTTTTGAATTCTTAAACCAAGTAGAATAGGCATGTTGAAAATATCTGTTCTCATTTGACTGGAATTGGGGGGATACTACTCTGGTCTTCAGGGCGAAAAGTCAAATGTTTCATGTTGGACAACGGTAAAGAGTTGTTTCATTTCTATATATATATGTTTGTCAAGGTGTGTGCTTGGGAGTTTTCCATGCTTCTTCCCTTGAATCTATCCCATTATCAGCGAAAAGAATACAATTTACGCGAGGGACATTGAAGTGCTCAATTAGATGGGTCCCTAGATTGTGCCATATTTAGTACAAAGAATCACACCTCTTTCCAAAAGCACAACGGTTAGTTTTTCGCATACCCTATACTTATTGCTATCAAACATATATAGATTATTAGATACTGATTTGTAAATAAATTATCCTGAGTTGGTTAGTTTTTCAATTTAAATTTGAACTGCGCGAATTGAATTTGAAACTTAGCTTTAATTTTCGCATTGCATTTTTCAAAGTAGACATAAAATTCAATATTTTAACATACCAGCAATTATTTTTTATCCTAAACCTACGAGACTCTTAAAGTTATATTAACCGTTAATGTGGCATGCAACGATAGAAAGAAGACTTTACATTAGATTAAAAAGTAGACAGTCGTAAACAATTATCATAGATTATTCCTCCTGTACCCATTTCAACATGTGGTAATTTAACATTACTAAAAATATGATATAGTTTTAGACTCGATTCATAGCTATTCAAGTTATTTTTACTTACCTCATAAAAATATTAATTTCATAACGAATAAATAAGATTTATAAGTATTATGTGCAAGGATCATACAAAAGGTACAGATGATTTGGTAAATAAAAATGTAAAATCAATGTTTATTGGAGAAACAACAATTTTATGAAATATATGAAAAGCTTCCTATACCTATCTACAAAATTACCCCCTATTTTTAAGCATCATTTATTCACAAGCTTCAGCATTATTATACTTTTGCTGCCTGTTCATCAAGCCAAGTCATTCTTCACACTTCATCACTACTAAAATGTGTATTTCTCAGAAATTCTTTCAGCTTAGGTAAAAAATGAAAATTGCTAGGTAAGTTGCTATTGCATTCTACAATACTTCATCAAAACTGCTAGGCAAATTGCCACTGCACTTTTCAACACAGAATCACTTTAAAAATGTGTCAAAAACTCTCTCAGCTAAAATAAAACATGAAAATTGTTAGCCAAGTTGCTTCATCCTCTAGCATTTCATCAAAATTGTTTGCCAAGCTTTCATTGCGCTCAATTTATACAATTAAACACTTTCAAGATGTGTATTATCCTGCTTGAACAGAAGATAAAATTGTGAGCCAAGTTTCCAGTGATTTCTTCAACACTTTCATCAAAATTTGTACCCAAGTTGTCATTACATTCTCCAGTTTTTCATTCCTTTTAAAACGCATATCATCCAGAAACTCTTTCAACTTAGGTAAAAGATGTAAATTGCAGCAAGCAAAATTCAGACTGCCGAAAACATAACTTCCGAAAAGGCAACTCGTTATCTTTATGCGAATTATTAATGGGCATATTACCCCCACGCCAACATTGGGGAATTAATTGCTCTTATGTTGTTGGCGAAAATGTTTCCTTTATGCTCGTTATGACAGTATTCTGTTTCAAAGCAAGCGCACCCTTTACGTAAGTGATTGTGTGCAATGAATATTTTGCTACTAAATCACTGCTGCTCAACAATTTTGTCACTCCAATTTATTTTACTGCTTAAAAAGACTCATTTCCAGACTTTATGTTGTTACTTATGACATTTGGACAAGTCAAGCTGCTATATCATTAGCTGTGCGAACTGAAACCAGTAAGGTGCGTCTTTCATTTAACTAGAGCACCACGAAGGTGAAAATAAGACTTCGGTCTACTAAAGTCCTCGGATAGATAGCACCACTACACTCCCTCAATTTTGATATTGATCTGAAGGGGGAGAAGATTTTACACCCTTGATAACTGCTGAAGTCCCGACCACAAGATTTTTCGATTCCACAGATTTAACGAGCACGTATTTCACATGTACTCGTGGGTCTTTGGCGGTATTCGGAATCCAAGCCCACCCTTTCGGACGGAAGGCCGATGATCTAACCATAGGCTACCCTCCGGTCCTCATTGCAAGTCTTACAAATTTAAACCATTTTTTTTGATAGCTTGACAGTATTGTATTACTATAGTCGTACATTTTTTTAAAATTAAAATAATGAGACTAAGTCTTTATTGGCCGTCGCGTGCATAAATTACTTTAACCGTCTCATTGCTAATTTAAAAAATGCTCCTACTGTTGGATACACTATTTTGTTACTGGTAAACGCTTTTAAAACTGCTCAATAAAGTTAGCAGAAATTGATTTATCTCAATGCTGTTCTGAGAAAAAATTAAATTTTTTGTCATTATTTTTATTACTTATTTTGTAAAACATGATTGACATTAATCAACTTTACACCATGTTTTTAAATTGTTTACAATATTTAATGCCCATGAATAAAGTGAAATTTGAATCAAATTCTGATTGTTTTTCAAATGTATTACATTTTTATTAGCTAGTCTTTATTAGTTACATTGAAATATACACTGAATCTACTCTCTTGATACTCTGTTGGAAATCAAATATGACCGTTGCTCTCAGACAGCTCTGGACAGACTAACAAGTGGCCAACTTAAGTGTCTCTCTTTTGATAGTGGCAGAATGATCCCCCTAATTTTAAAGCATGGAAAACCATCCAGTTTACCAATTAGAAAATTAGATACTATAACGTAATACATTTTTTATAATTTAACATTTCGTTAAAAAAAAAAAACAGTTTCTACTCAACATACTTTTACAGGACTCTACGATATGCTGGAAGCCTTAAAATGGGTGAAATCACACATAAAATACTTCGGTGGAGATGAGAACAATGTAACGGTCTTTGGACAGAGCGCAGGAGCCATTGCCATCAACATGCTGATGACTTCCCCACTGGCACAGGGCTACTTCCAGCGCGCTATCTTGGAGAGCGGAACGACCGCCAATCTGGACGGAGAGGATAACGAAAAGGACTACAGAAACAGCCAAAAGATAGCAGAAGCAGTGGGGTGTGCAAGTGGTTCTGTGTCATTAGCCGATGCACCTGAGGTGGTTGTTGAGTGCTTAAGAGGTATAAAATTCCTTTTTAACAGACCTGTAAATGTTTCGTAAGAAAATCAAATTATTTAGACAATTCTTATTACACTGCTGGTCACAGTAAATGCAACACCCTGAAGGAAGCAGGCCAATAACTTGAAATTGACAACATGCATTAGCGGAGGTGAGGTATGCAAATGATTAGAATTTCAGTGCAGACGCACATCACGCGCG
This sequence comes from Latrodectus hesperus, assembly GCA_037975125.1. Taxonomy (NCBI): domain Eukaryota; kingdom Metazoa; phylum Arthropoda; class Arachnida; order Araneae; family Theridiidae; genus Latrodectus; species Latrodectus hesperus. Next base: position 61,833,269 of record CM075861.1, read on the forward strand.
CCTGTGGCGCCACTTCAAAGCGTTATTTAAGGCTTGGAGATTTAGGCGATTTCAAGTTCGGCAATTGTGTCTTTCTTGTGAGTTTTTTTCCAAAAAAAGTTGTTGTTGTCCGAGTTGTTGGAGCCAGTTGTCCTTCCTTACCTTCAGGGCTTGTCCACAGTCATCTTTCAACAGGATAATGCACGTCGACACATGGTACGCATTGTCCAAGAGTTATTCGTCAATCTTCAGATTGAATTACTTTCTGGACGGCTTGCTCTCCAGATCTTTCGCTGATAGAAAACACGTAATTCATGGTTGCTCAATGATTGATCCAGGTTACATCCTCAACTGTCACACCAGATCAACTTTGGCAACGTGTGGAAGCTGCTTGTTCTGCTGTACCCCAAGAACACATCCAAAGTCTCTTTAAATCAATGCCGAAGCAGTGGTGATCTCCAATGAATGCAGCTACTCTGGCTACGGATTTCGGCAGGAACCACACTTCACAGGTGTCTGTAAATTTAATCATTTGTCAGCATGTTATCTACAAAATAAATTTTGTTTTGATGTATCTTATATCTTTCTGGGTGTTGAAATTCGTGTGGCTAGCAGTATATTCATTGCAATATTAACTCATAAAAACGCTCTGTTTCAATTATATCTATTTTTAACGACATCAGTCTAGCATAATTCTGGGTATAATTTATCATCATTTAGTAAAATCAGTCTAAGTATGACTATAATTTGATACGCTTCCCATTCATTGAAGAGGTGGATGCTTTCACACTGAGTAAGACCCTGGTGGAAGTGAACAACGGTTCTCAGCGTCCTGTGTACCCTAGATATGGAGACAAGATCCTACCTCACAATCCTCGGATCTCATTGATCGCAGGCAATTTTGAAGACATCGACATTCTCATAGGTGTCAATAACAATGAAGGCTCCAATTCGATCACCAAGGCTCGACCTGATGTTTTCGGATACTTTGGAAAAAAATACCCTCACCTCAACAAAACGTTTGGTGAAATTCTCATCAGAGAAAATTTCAAGATGTTTCCAGATCCTGATGCTGTTGTAGAGCATTATTTGGCAGACTTAGATGAATATGATTACAAAGCTGTTGGATCCAGAGTAAGTAAAGCATTATTTAATAGTGGCACAGCTGCCGTATAATCCAGCATATCATATTCTGATTTTTTTGGCGACGAAGAAATGTTGTTAAATCGTATTGTGACGCCTCATTATGACGTAAGTATTAAGGTTTTCAGAATGAAACTTTCTGCTTAATTCTTATATGTCTTCATCTCTATATCCAGACGTATAAAAACCAATTTGCCAGCTAAATAAAAAATTCTGTCAAAAAATTCTCCAAACTCCGAATTTGGCATACTGGATTATATGACAACTGTGCTCTATTAGCTTATGCTAAGCTGTAATTAAATTTTTATTTTTTGTTTTTTTCTGAAAGAAAGTTCAGTATCGCAATTATTCATTGCCATTAGGAAGCTCGGAAGTATGTTTAAAGCAAACCATGCATTAAGAGCCCCCATAAAAATAATTTCCATATTTATTGAATTGCAGTTTCCAACTTTTCTGCGTTAAATTTGCACATTCTAGATATTGCGCATTCACATGCATATGAAAAGTCTCAATTGTAACAAAAAAATCAAAATTGCTTAACAGTTGCTTCCCCTCGGAAATTTATATGCATAAATGTTCTTTCTTATGTATCATACATTATTATTATGTATTAATGTTAACACACATGTGTGCATTAAGAAGTGGAATAGAAAATACTTAAGCCGTGTAAAAATCGCTGATAAAATGAAATCAGGTTATGTTCAGAGTGTAATAATGAAAAATTTAATGACCTTTTTAATTTCAGGTTTGGTGATATTAGTTTTTGTTAAGTGTGAGATATTTTTAAAAAACTTTTTATTATATGATAATTTGAAATGTACCCTATTCAACATTACTTTGTGCTTCCATAGAATGCACTGGTCACTCCAAATGATAGATGTATATTTTCAAATCCAATTTTTATCACTCCTTCCATTCTATACTAAGTAATGGCTACTACCTATGCATCATTTATCAATTTGCGATTATGCTGTCAATATTGCTTTAAGAAACTGTGTTTAGATTTTGATTAATATATCCTTCTATGAAATTTGCACTGATGATTGAGAATTTTACTCACTACACCAAACTTTATTCTTTCAGCTCAATTGATGATTTAGAAATTTTTATGCTGTAAGATAATTTATATATAGACAAAACATTCTACTCCAAAACCGAATTTTTAAATCCTATTATTGTCTCCATATATCTGAATTATCATTTTTATAGCTTATTTCACAGTGAAATAGAAATTCTACTGTTTTCACTTAGTTCTAATACAGTATAAAGAAAATTTAAATTCTTTGTGTTATTACTGTAATTATTATATCTACTCACGTGTGCTCCTTGCGATATATAATATATAATATATATATATATATATATATATATATATATATATATATATATATATATATATATATATATATATATATATATATATACTGCCCGACATTGAAAATGCAACACTAAGAAGGAGTGACCAGAAAATTATGCGAATTTCAGGTTAGATGCATGTGCTGTGTTGTGGCGTGTCCTCTTTAAAGATTTGCCAGATATCAACCGTTATAAAGTGTTGACAGTCGATGATTTGCAGGGGATATGAGATAAATCCTCCCAGGAAAACAAGACGCAATCCAGAACATGTTTCGGTGAGGCTGGATGGTCACAGCATTATGTACAAGTGGGGTAATTTTTTGTACCACGATCAAACAATAAACATTTTAGGTCTCTTGTGTTATTTGTTTTGGATATTTGAAGATTTACCTAGCTATGCTAAGCGGATGTGAAATGCGCAGCTCGTGGAACAAGATATAAGGTGAGGAACCGGCAGAGTGGCCAATATTCGCGTGGGAACCTTGCTCGTTTCGCAAAGTATGCCTGCAGTTGCAGGGAGTACGAAGTCATCGTCGATGGTTACAGCTACGACATTACGAGGTGAATGATGATAGGACTGAAAAGGGCAGATTTGTCCTTGCTGCAAATCGCAACTGACAGGCACCGAGACGCCGTGTCCACAGCGCACCAGCTATGGCAAAGATGGTTGGAACCAGGAGCTATGGAATGATTACTGGGTGCCCGTGCAGTCATAGAGACGTCAGCACGCGTAGATAAACGCGTCCGACGGGTGATGGTGGTGGCCCTGCATAGCACGTCTACCGACATCCTGTAGCACGTGGAAGACAGAAGGGGATCGAGTGGTCGAGGCTTAGTGCCTGAAGCCGAGGCTTCTATAACTAATTTTAAGTACCAAGACACCCGAAGATAATGAACTCAAATCTACCACCCAGCAGCCGCCACCTGCCTTGGTAGACGGGCCCGCGAACCATACCTTGATGAGACGAGTAAAGGCACCCACTCTCTTTACATGGCAATCAGTACACTCATGGAAGATTTGTACGATACCTTTCTTTTTAGAACTCTTGCATTATCAAATATAATTTACCGTCAATTCCTATACTATTCCTCTGTCTTCCATTTCTCGACCGGACCATCGTCGGTGGCACGCTGGTATTCCATCATTGGAATGTCGTCCGACGCAATGGACATGATCCTTTTCAGGAACGACCAGTTGCGCCGGTCCAGGATGGTACTCAAGCTTTCGCTATCGTACACCAGTTTGCTCCTTTCTTCCGAGGTCCTGGTACAAGACAGCACGAAGTGGAGGCAATCCCCCACCACATTGCACGAGCGACATAACTCACTAATCGGGTACTCTCGTTTATGAAGGTACTCCGGTACACGTCCGTGTCCAGTCGCTATTTGGGCTATGATGGCATTACCGAAACTCTCTTTTTGGTCACTGTTTGGAAGAATCTGTAGGTCTGGCGGTCTACTTCATCGCTATCCCATCTCTGCTGCCATACAAGCAGAACCATTTGCTGTCGATTGGTTGCTAGGGGCCTGCGCTCATGGCGTCCTTTAAGAAGACTGCCACTGAACACACAGCTTAGACACTAACGTCTGGAATGGTGACCAATTAGAGCGTTGTTGATGGCTGAGTGGTACAGGATTGTCTTCTTAGATGAGTAACGCTTCTGTGTTTTCAGTGATAGTCACCGCATACGAGTGCGGCGTTGACGTGGAGACAAGTGCAATCCTGCTGCTATTGTGGAACAAGCGGCGGAGTGACATCATAATTTGGGGCCTCATTGCGAACTATTCAATGTCACTTAGTTCGTGTTCACGGGCCAACATTAAGTGGATGATGTGCTTCGGCCGGTGACACTTCTCTTTCTTCAGGAGGTTCCCAATACCCTTTATCAGCAGGATAATGTCCAGCTGCACATTGATAGCATCGGCCAGTATACCCTGGAAGGTGTACAGTTGCTTCCCTGGCCACCGTGCTCGCAACATCTCTTACCAACGGAACATATTTGGGATATGATTTGACGTCATTTGCAGACTCTGAAGACGCACTTTTGCAAATGATTAACAGGAATGGAGAGTCATTCCTCAGGACGCCATCCATACTCTCATAGACTTTGTGCCTAGACTTGTTGCTTCGTGTATCGTCGTTCACGGTGGTCCTACACCCTACTGACCCGACCCTGTTCTGTTCGTTGTATTATGCATAACATTTCGAAATACAGATTGTTTGCCATGTTTTCTGTCTTTGTTCGTCACTTTCTGGCAACTCAAATCCTTTTTGGCGTTGAAAAGTATATATATATATATATATATATATATATATATATATATATATATATATATATATATATATATATATATATATATATATATATTATAGATTCCATTCTATTTGTCAGACGACGAGTTTGTAGTTTAGCTGGGGAAGGAAGAAGTTCTTAAATTATTTACTAATATTTAAAGATTTATTTACAAATAGTATTATTTACAGACATCTTTTAGGTATTTCCTTCATAGTGAGCTCCTTCACACACAATCTCCTCTCTCAATTACTTGTACATCTCTCTTAACATGACATATAAAGCACTGCCATCTAGTGGCCACTCATTTTTTAAAGTAATTTTACAGCTTCATGTTAGCATTCGGCCAGATTGACCGATTAATCTCCTGAAACAAATCATACTCTACTAGACATTAATAAACTAAAAATAATACATACTTAAATTTCAAAATATCACAAAATAAAAATAAATATACTTACAAATCTTAATAATTCATCAGTAGACATACTTATTATTTTTAACCACCAAATTTAACAAAATTTTAGAAATTATACAAATTTTACATTTGCTAACCTACTTATAAAAAGAAAAGAAATAATTACCGTATTTATGCGAATCTAATGCGCATCATTTTTTGCCAAATAGAGTATTCAAAATTGAGGTGCGCAGTAGATTCAAGTGCAAGGTCAGCAGTTCACCGAAGACGTCAACCAAATTTAAATCGTAACAATGGATTACTATATTTCTCGACTACATTTACCGTTACATTTATCGTTGACACATTATTGCATTGAGGGTACAAACTGCAGAGTACGTATCACGAAATAGAGGGCAAACAGAGAAGAATGTCATATGACTCTACTTTTAAGTAATTCTTTATGCTGAAAAAAATTGCTATAGAAAGGCAGGGAAATAATTCAACGTAGCTGAGGGCAATGTTCGCTTGTGGCGGCAACAGAAATTGGCACTGTTTGCAACTAAAGCAAGTAGAAAGAAATTCACTGGCCCTCGCAAAGGAAGATGCCATAAAATTGAAGAAAAAGGTTTGGAATTTAAACGTGAAAGGAGGAAGAATGGACAACCTTTGACTAGTGACACCATTAGAAATAAAGCAAAAGAGGAGGCTGAAGTTCTTGGAATACCGAAACAAGAGTTTAAGGCTAGCCGTGGAAGGGTGGATCGGTTAATGAAGCGGATGGGCTTATCTCTAATACGCGGTACAAAAATATGCCAAAAGCTTCCTGTAGTCTTTAAGGGAAAACTACTAACATTTCAGTGGTATGTCATCACATTTCGGTAGGAAAAGAAATTTTCAATGAGGCAAATTGGCAACGCTGACGAGACGCCAGTTTGGTTTGATATGGCTCATAGCTACATCATTACGGAGAAGGGGACTAAGGAAGTTATCATCAAAACTTCGGGATGTGAAAAACAACGCGTAACAGTTATGCTGGTGATAACAGCAGACGGATGCAAGCCTCTCCCTTTCTTAATCTTCAAAACGGAAAACGTATCCTAAAATCCATAAGAATGAAAAGCTGTTTTTAGATGATGTCCTGATTCGAAGCCAAGAGAAAGGGTGGATGACGGAATCATTAATCCTTGATTGGCTCCGGAATGTATGGGAACGCCATCCCGGTGGACTCTCCAATCCACCGTCAATGCTTTATCTGGACGCATTTCGTGGTCATCTCACCGACGACGTAAAAAAGAAGATGCACAGCCTAGGCAATGATCTTATTACTATTACTGGAGGGTTGACGTCTGTGTTACAACCCCTGGACGTTAGTATAAATAAACCTTTAAAGGTGTATGTTCAGGCGGAGTACTAAAAATGGTTTTGGGAGCCAAGCCGTGAATTGACCCCGACATGAAAAATTAAGCGTGCTGCACCGCACATTGCTGCACACTGAGTTTCTGCTGCCTGGAAAAGCATCGAAGCACCAATGATTGTGAAATCTTTAAAGAAATGCTGCATTTCAAATTCATTGAATGGCAGTGAAGATGACGTGCTCTGGGACGCCGAGGATGACGAGGATGATGAGGAGGAAAGAAGAAATGAATCTATTTCTGACGAAGAAAGCTGTGAGGATTACAGGGAAGAAAACATTAGTGAATAAAGACTTTTACTATTATTCACTGATTTTAGAAACTGTTAGCTAAATAGAAATGTTACAATTTATTTCATGTTCATATTTTAGGATAGGTACCGTATATACGGTAGTGGTAATTAACAATGTTTGTTTCCCATAACAATAGCCCACTAGTAGATTAATTCTATGTTCTGCTACTTTATAAGTATAAATCCATTGTTGTATGAAATATAGTACTTAAATTTAAATAAAATTATCATACAATTGATTGATAGTTTATATACAAATGAAATCGTTGTATAAAATAAGATTCAATAAATTTCTCATACCATTGATGCGCATTACATTCCCTGATAAAAAAATTTTTCTATTATTTAAAGTTTTAAAATGGGGATGCACATTAGACTCGATGGCGCATTAGATTCGGATAAATACGGTAGTACACAGTGAAAATTATACACTATATTCAATAAAAAATACTGTAAAAAGTTCAATTTTTTTAAAGTTCAATTTAATATGAAAAACGTTTAATCAAATTAAAGTTCATTAAGTTCAAAGTTCAACTCCATTATCACTGGAATCACTTGTGTCTGCGTAAATTCTCCAGGGTTTTAGTTGACTTGCATGGGCGGTGGTTGTGAAAAAGTGTCCCTTTTTCTTTTTTTGTGACTGAGTCTCTCTGTAAGTGTCACCTGGTTATACTTGAGTAATTATTAATGGTCCTCTGTATTTTGGCTGAGTTCTCAAAGGGTGACCTGTTGCTTGAGGGTTCAAAAATCCCTGCTCTTTTCCTTCTGGAACTTTGTTCAGCAAACACTCAAAGTACATTAAAATATGTCTCCTTACGTAACGCTTCATAGATGCAAACCAATGTAATTCTTTTATTTTACTAACAGTTTGGTCGACAGAAAAATGTCCCATCAGGTCGTGGAATCTAACTACCATACTTTACCTCATTGATTTAGGTATTACATGAAATAAAATTTTCTTTATATCCTTAACCTTGTGTTTTCTATAAATAGTATTCTGCTGAAAAACATATCCTTCAATCATTTTCTTTTCAAATTTGAAGGACTGTTCTCTTCCTTCTTCTTGAATATCTCTATTAATTTACGCAGTTCCATGGCTGAATTTTGCATCATTAAAACTTGTTCTTCTGTAGTCAAGATAACACAAACTTCAAATTTTCTCTCAATAATACTGTGCAAATTATCTTCTGGCTCTTCAACAGCTGCTCTGCTTAGCGCATCTACGTGTTTCATTCATTCACCTGGTCTATACCGGTTCTCAAAATCGTATTCTTGCATGAGGTTAAACCATCTTGACATCTGAGGATTTGATGACATTTAGGTACACGATTACTTGACAGTCTGTAATGATTGTAAACTTTATTTCTATCGAAACTGCCTTAACCTTTCTAATGTCCACACAATTGACATCAACTCAAATTTACTCGAATGATACTTTTGTTCAGTTTCCGTAGTTTTCTTACTAACGCAATAGACCATCCTCCAATTCCGTTTACTATCTCTTCGAAACAATATTCCGGCCAATACAACTGAACTTGCATCACACAGTTTCACTTTGAGGATCATAATGAGCTAGAATCGGTGCTTTAATAAGATTACTTTTAAGATCCTCGAAAGCCTCACTTTGCTCTTATTCTCAAACAAACCTTTTTTCGTAAGTTCAGACAATGGTGCTGCCTTGAGAGAATACTTAGGAACAAATCTTCTAAAGAAAGTCCTAAAATATTTGGATGTCGTGCGTATTTTTCGGAACAGGAAATTTTTCAATAGCCGCTACTTTATGTGGTCCAGGTTTCAAACCATCTTTACTAAATATGAAATCAAGAAATTCAATCTTTAACTTTCCAAATTCACATTTTGGTAACTTTAAAGTTAATTAGCTTTTCTTAAGCATTCAAATACTTCAGTAAGCTTTTGTATCATTTCGGTCCATGTTTTAGCTGGAATCAATATATCGTCTGAATAACACAGTACTGTTTTCTTGAACAGTTGTCCCAAAACAAGATTCATGATGGAATTTTGCTGGAGAATTCGCCAATCCCAAGATCATTCGCTCAAACTGACTTGTATCGTTTGGTTTGGTTTGTTTGTCGCTCAATGGTCATTTTTTGCACACGAGGGCTAATTAGACCGGGACTTACGGTTTAAAGTGGATTCCAAATCACTACAAACATCCATGCCCAAGGTGGGATTCGAACCCACGAACTGTTGAACCGAAGGCAAGAGCGCTAAACATTCGGCTGCCAGCTCGGCTGTATCATTTGGAGTTATGAAAGCAGTTTTCAATTGGGTTCTTCAGTTAATAGTAACTGTAAATAACCACAAGCTAAATCCAATGTAGAATAAAATTGGCTTCCTCCAACTTTTTAAAATGTCATCAATTTTGGGTATTGGAAATATATCCTTGACCGTCTGAGAGTTTAATTTTCTGTAATATATAACCAATCGCTGTTCTCCTGTCTTTTTCTTAACTAATAATAGAGGACTAGAATAAGGAGATCGTGTATCTGAAACTATTCCATACCTGTTCCATTAGGATACAATTTCTTTTATGTGCTTCCTTTCTTCACAATTAGTTTTATACGGTTTTTGAAAAATGGGCTTACTGCCATCTACTTCTTTAATGTCCATTTTGCATAAATTCGTACAGCCTAACTCGCTTATGTTCACGATATTTATTTAATAAATTCAAAAGTTAAAACTTTTTATCACTTTCTAGGGATTTGTCGAAATTAATATCATTAAAATGTATATGACTTCTCTTTGTTAGTTGTTATAACTTCAACTTTTTCATTATCACTTTTAACTTTATCAGATAGGGTTAAGTTTTCCTCACTTACTCCCATTCCCCTACCTAAACAAACACAATGTGGAACACAATAAAAGAAATGGCATAATTAGATACAAAAAATGGATCCTAACGTATAAAGATATTTCTTGCTATTTTACGGTCAAGTTCACAGTGAATTATGTAAAAGATTTGAAGGATTGAATATATCAGTTAATTATAGACACCAATTAATGTCAACTGTTGAATAACGGATTGGATTGCAGATAAGTTATCTTTTATGAAGAATTCTGCTAACACCAGATATTCCTGATATACCATTTCGTTGCAGAATCATTTTAAGAAAGGATTGTTCAAATAGAGTGCCCATTGACGAATCTCATTTCTATTTGATAGCCGATTATCTCCAGGTAAAAGTTTGAAACCATTTGTAACTTAAAAGCAATGAAATTATTATTGTTACAGTCTATGTTATTTTTATTGTAGTATGACAATTTAGAACTCAAACTATCATTTTAACTCGATAATTTAAAATTAAACCATTAAAATTAATTATTCTTTGTATTAACTTATAATCAACAAAATGCTAACATACTAAACCGCAAATTATTGTATTCGTTTAGAATTGCTTATATAATTGCGTTATCAAAAGGGAGAATACGCTGTCATTTGTGAGAGTTTTTGTGGTGGCAGCTACATTTTGGAAAAAGTCTGTGAAGTTTTCATTGACATGGAATCCTGTGTTTGTTGAATGCGAAAAATTTGTATACGAACCGATATTCGAGTAAAAATTAATTAAAAAAGTAATTTAAAATGAGCGACACACACACATCTTTACTCATCCACTATTGACATTCCTTTCATTAAGTAACTGTAACAACTGCTTTTTCTCCATAACATCCCATGCCAGACCAAATATAACTTTTGCAGAATCAAATAACTACATTTTTGATGCAATCATGTAAAAAGGTAGGAGCGAGAGAAACTTGTAATTTAATATATTCTACATTTTTTAGGATCTGTGCATATCCTTACAAACACGTTCGTGAATGAAATCAAATTAGTAAACATTGTTAGTAAAAGGCAAGAAACAGAGATTTATAGAAACTTTTTGTTGGTCAATAGTATTTTTTATCATTAAATATTATGCATTCTTTTCATCCGTGTTTTTAACAAATACTCAATTTCTTACTGCATTTCACTTTACTGTCGTGGTGCTCTAATTGGTTAGGGCATTCGTTCTCGTTGTCATAAGGTTGTGAGTTCGAATCCTGACTTAAGAGATTATCCACAAATGGCGTCTGAGGCACGAAAAATATATCGTGGTCACAATGTCCTCCACATGTGAAATTATACCTCTGTCTTTGGGGATATTGAAGAAAGATTGGTAGAAGACCCAATTACTTTCGGGGCAACCCTGTGGGTACCCCATGATATATAACTTGCCATACCCACATCAAATTGGCGCATATTCGTAGAGATGAGTACACATGTAGAAAATTTCAAAACTTTTGAAGAAAGTAGACTTTACTCATATCATTCAATGGATAAGAGTCAGTTCAATAAATAACATAAAATGTGTGAAACAATTATAATTTTTTTATAAAAATGTAAATGTCGAGTCCTAGATTTACGACCTAGTGTTAAATAGATATAATATGAAAGTTTAAAACTATGAAAGCTACATACAAAAATAAACCATATAAAATGTGTCTGAAACATTCAAAAATCCCTAAGGTCATCTCGAATGTTTATTTTTAACATTTTATAATATCTATTTTTTCGATTTTTTTGGTCCAATTTAAAATGAACATGTTTCCACCAGAATTAATATTTTTCACTCAGGAAAGTTGATGGGAAACGAATGTTATTATTTCACGAGATCATGGAAAAATCCATTCACTATAAAAACTTATCTTCAACATAAGTTTTCATCCAAAGATGTCTGCATAGAATATTTCATCAATATATTTAAAATATTTTATGTTTAATAAAGTATTATCAAAGAAGTTTTATTATAAAACCACAATTTTATGAAACATACGTGATAGAGAAAAATGCGCGCAATATTTAAAATATGCAATCAACAAAATTCTGCTATTGTCCCATGTGACTCTGTAATTGATTGCATTGATTCATTTTTTGAGGACTGCAATTATTTTAGTGTGAATATCACATTCATTTACCAAGTGCTTCGAAAAGATTCTTATAAGAAAAAATTCATGTTATAAGTATGCTTAAAAATATGTTTTTTTTTTGACATGAAAGAGATATTCTATTTCTTACCATGAAAAATATATCATTATCTTTCATGTTATCATATATATCATAAAAAATTATTTAATAATGAAAATTTTAAATCAAATTTTTATTTCTATAATCAAAATATTAAAAAAAACCCTTTTTGATATACATTTATTCATTTTACCATGAATAAACCTATAATGACTTACCAAAAGAGATCGAGCTTTTATCACCTTGAACAAAAATAATTTAAGAATCTGTTTTATGTAAAGTTAACTTTATCAACCGCAGCAGCCTTTCATCCCATCACTGCTCTCAGGTATGCTTGAAGCTCGTAAAAATGCAAAATAAGAGTTTTTTTTTTTAGATATTTCTGCGAAATTAATCTGTCATGCTAAGAATTGTAAGCAGAGTTATAATTGAACAGTGATTCCTTTCCATTTTTGTATTCGTTGCTGATCCAAATGTCATGAACACCTTTAGGTAGGAGCTGCTTCTGGAGATGCGGAAAGACTTTGTCCCGCAGTTTATTTGGGAGAAAAAGTGGCTGCCAAAGGCAACAAAGTTTATTTTTACTTTTTCCAGCATCGCCCATCTGTGACGCCTTGGGCCCAGTGGATGGGGGTGGTCCACTCTGACGAAACTCCTTTCGTCTTCGGGTACCCTCTGAGACACCCCCAAAACTACACCCTTGCTGAACTCCGTCTCAGTGAATACATGGTGAAGGCATGGACAGATTTCGCGAAAACGGGGTAAGTACACTTTTCAAAATTGGATGAATTATTTTCGAACTTTTGAGAAATTAGGGGAGATTCTATGGCTCTTCTCTTGAAATAAAATTTGGTCTAAATCTAATTGACATGATGAGTGTGAGATTTTTCTAACGGGATTGGTTCAGAAGCTTACCAGGAGATAACATAGAAATGATTGCAAAAACCGACGAGGCGCATCATTCTTCGTCCCAACAGTATGTTGAGTAGCATAATGTGTTTTACAGCAAAATTTGCGACCTATGACTGAAAATTGCCACGTGCCAAATCTGGCACGTGGCAATTTTCAGTGATAACTTTATGCCCCATACAACTCAATACTTCAAAATTAAGTACATCGATACAGAAACGAGGCTTACATTTTAATTTAATAATATTAAAGGACTGTTAATACTTCATATTGTTTCTTTATTCTTTGGATAAATATATTTAAAAGTTGCACTTCAAATGAATAATTTAAACATTTTTATTTATGTTGAAGAAGTTGTCATGTTTATTGTTCACAAATGACTTTACATGACGCATATAATAACCATAAACTAAACATTTGTTTTTTCCATTCTATATCTCTGCATCTACTGCCACGAACTGTTTCAATCTGAATTTTCAAATCTGAATCATTGTTACAGACTTATTTGTTGAGTCACAGTTACAAGAATGCCGGTAAATAAGGCCGGTAAGATTAAAAAAAAATTCTTTGTATTAAATTTTATAGGAGTATATTAATGCATCATCGGCACAAAGTGCATTATTTTAATGTTTTTCATTCATTTTACTCTCCTGCTCTTTTTATGGATTCTAATACATATTCATAAAATACCAATAATTCAATTGAATCAGCACTTTCTGTTGAAAAATATTTCAAAATGAGCAAATTTTTTAAATGCAGTTATTAAAGAAGCGATTGCTGACAAATTTAAATTTTGAAAATGTATAATTATTCTATATGAGATTTTTTATGTGTTTTATTATGGATTAAAACTGCAAATTTTGTAAATAAAATATAAAAACAAACCTAATGTGATAAAATCTTTGGAAATTCTATTTAAATTTAATCGTGCGTTTGTGTTGGCCCAATGAGTGAAAAGCAGAAAAATGGAAAACTAACTTTCCACGTGGAAGGGATGTGCAAAAGCCACACGATTTATTCATAGCTCAACTGGCGATTCCATTTCCGTCACATGATTTACACACGATGCAAGTGCATTTGCATCACCCAATCGTGAGCAAAAATCCACACGATACCATTTGCATCCGAAATGTTTCCCGCAAACATAAATACAATACAATTGTTCATTGAACTGACCAATGGCACGGGACGCTTCCCTCTATCTAGTTCTGTTCAGTAGAAACAACCAGACTTCGTGAACCAAGAAGAAGACTCTCAATACTTGGCCTGCCACTCCCAGCGGTATCATTTCACTTGGAAGACCACGCCAGTTTAAACGAGCCGCTATTAGTGAACATCTTCGTTTTGGTCGGGATTCGAAATCACTCCGATAATGATAACGAAAGACCTTACTAAGCAGGCCACCACCATTTTTTATTTCTTAAATAAATTATAATTCTTTGTGCATGGAACTTTTTTGCTTATTAATGAGCTTTCAATTTAAGGCCAACTTATTTTTTTCTTAAAAGTTAATTTTAATTTTGTTTTTATCTCGTCTTTAAATAAATTATGAAGCAAAAACACAAACTTAGTCAAAATATGAATTATATATAGAATAGTTTTTATGTGAAATCCGTTATTTTCTGAAAACTTTTAGTGAAAATTTAATAAAAGGGCTAAAAGTCTATAGGAAAATGCAATGCATCAAACCTAATATAATATGAACACAAAATTTATGTGACAGTGCTCTGTGACAAAAGCAACATCTCAAAAAAATATTCAGCGATAATGAAAATATGTTTAAAAATAAACAATAATATGGATATTTTACGAAATTTTACTGAACACTCCCTTGGAACAAAGCTGTAAATGGAAAAGTCCTTCCTATATTCAAAATTTTGCTTTATTTCATAGATAATAACACTCGAAACATATTGGCCAAGTTTCATATAATTATTACTCTTGCGTGTTAAAGGGAAATTTTATGCAATGCAACGCGTTTTGATAAAACTGACTCTTTCCGAATGCTCAGGAATACGACTGTCAATCAGCACATTACACAAAAAACATTATGAAAAATAAACACAATTTTAAGAAATTTAACGAATTTTTTGAGGCCATATTTTACAAATCTGCTTTTATGATTTCAGCAATATTAATTAAAAGGAAATTTTTGGTATTGGCAAGGCAATAGTCCTAAAATTCAAAAGAGATTGCTTATGAATAATGCAATTATTAATTCAAAATTGTATTAATTAATGAAATTTTTAAAAATTTATATCATCCCTGCCTATTTAAACTATCCATCAAGTGATGTTTTTTTTCTATTTTGAACGAGTTAATAGCTTCATTTCATGGAAAACGGCTTCTCAAACCTTTATATAAGAAATCGTTTTATTAACACATAGAACAAAATTTTCTCAGACCTTGCCGCTTGAAGAATGCGATTGTGGAGGATTTACGAGGCTGTCTTAATATGATGTGACGTAGATGAAATGTTATCTAGCGTCATGGATATTTTAAACCAATGAGAATTGTAATAAAGTGGCGTGCTCAGGATCTCAACAAAAACTTTATGATTAAATACCTAGTTTATAGTTTCAAAATATAGGCATTACTTCATTTCAATATTTATAATTTATATTGTTAATTATTTACCCTGGCACAATTACTTAATACATTTAGTCAAAGTTAAGGAATATTTTAGTATTCGAAATAAGTGATGCATGACTTTTTGAATTACATTCGAATGATTGCGTAATACAGTTTTTAGGTCATATTCTCACCATTTAGTAGTAATGGATTTTCAACAGAAACCACTGATTACCTAAATTTATGCCAAATTTAAGCGACAGTGGAGAAATGTTCTTATATTTCCGGGAAAACTCATTTAAATAAAATACAGATGCAGATTAGCGCACTTTTCTTGAAAGGTAGAAAAACGTGTAAAACGATTTGTTTACCAAACTTTGAATCTCATTGCTTTAAATGATATAAGTATAATATATTCCCATAAGTGATTTCACGCCAAATCTGGTGCCCTTTGTTTTGATTAAAAGTGTCGTCGGTTTTCTTTCTTTGTGTTGCCAAATTGAGTTTTTATTACTTTTCTGATTCTTTTGTTGCCACGTTTGATTTTTCTTCGTGTTTTATGTCATTTTTACATCATAGGAATGTTTTTTAAGTATCAACAGTGGACTTTGGAAAATTTCCCACTACAAAAATATGCGTTTAGCTTGGAGACGAAAAATGGTCGCCAATGGGAGATATACCCTGATAGCTCTTTTCGGATATGTGATGTATATATTATACATGCATCCATGTATGTATTATGTTGTTGTTGTTGCTGATCCCTGTTGTCTAGCAGCGCTAGACCGAGTCTATGACATTGCTCACTCTCAGGAAATCAATGACCAATAATGGTCGCTCCAGAAGGTCTTCTTTATCGAGTTCCAAGCACTCAAGGATATGATTCGGAGTGGCTTGGCTTTTAGCGCAAATTAGCGCACTTAGCGCAAATTGGAAATTCCTTTTCTTTGTTGTTAAATGTCAATGATCTTAGGTGGCCACTTCGAAACGTGTTATTGTAGTTTGTTCCAGTCTGCTGCAACGGAGGGATAGAGATCCGCCGGGACGATTACCCTGGTACCAATGGTGCACAGGGGGAATGCAGACCGAACAAGGCCTTTATGTCTAGAGTATAGTTCAGTATAGGTAAGAGACACCGGAGTAAGCATAGGCTCGTCAGTACCTTTTTTTGCTAGGGCATCAGCCAATTCGTTACTCGCAAGGTCTATGTATGTATTACACGTGTGTATAATACAAACATGTGATGTATAATACATACATGCGTGTATTATACATGCATGTATAAGTTCTAACAACCGCAGTTAATCTACGCAACAAGATTTGTTATACTGCTACTTTAGATACCAGGCTAGATATCTTGTGGTTCCAGATAGATAGCTGCTCCACTTACAGCTGCTTATAGACATAGGCAAGCAGTTCCCATGGTTTTATATTAATGGTACTTCTTAGCAATTTTAACTTTTGAACATATCTTTTTCTGGAATATTACTCTACCAATGAATTTCTTTTTCATTGTTATAATGAATGGTCTTAATGAAGTTATTGGAATTTCTAAATGTAACATGATGTAAAATTCTTGTTTTGCATGTAAACTGTGACATTGCAGATAGAATTGTATAAACTGACTAAAATCACTTTATTGCAATTTATTTGAAAAAGCAAAAGAAAAAAAAAGTAAAGCAAAAGAACACAGGACATGCGGTTCTCAGAAAAAAGTAAAAATTTATATTTGTCAATAATATATGAGGAAAATAAACTTCAAGTTTTTTAGTACAAAGGGTTTGTTTTTATCATATTAGCAATTCTTGTATCATAACAATGAATTTAATATCAGAAACATGAGCATTTGGTGCCTAAAATGACATTTTCAGGTTTTTTGAGGTTATACTCTGAAAACTTGAGAATTGCTTCTTACACTAAAAAATAAAATATAACCTTTTTTCATACATGCGAAATGTAATAGGTATCAATAAAGTTAAGGAAAAGAATGTAAATAAATAAATTACTAAAATCAATCTAAATTTTAATAATCTAAATTTAATAATCAATTATTAAAATCAATGTAAAAAGTATATAAAAAATAAAAGATAGTATTTGTAAATGGTGATACTCTTTTTTATTTGACCTAAGAAATAAAATTAAGCTTATATAAAAAAAGATTATGTCATAAAAAATCTAAATATAGAAATAAAAAGTTGACTCTTATTCTAATAAAAGGATGTTTCACAGATCAACAAAAGTTGATCTATGAAATATCAGATGTAAGCAAATATTTTTTTATTTTTCAGTTTGTGGATGAAGTTAATACAGAGTCACCTCGCACAGTTTTTAGATAATTTTGATGAAATGTACACAGGAAATTGTATTTATATTTAATATTTTTAATGCTCAATTCGATCGTCCTTGCCTTTAACTATTACAACTTAAATTACATGGAAATTTTCATCAGCGTTCTTAATTCTACATCGTAGCTTTCTTGTTTATGTACTTGATAATGTATTTTGAACGTTCAATTCTTAAATATCATTCTACATTGTTATTTCCATTTTCGCCTGCTCGTTGTAAAATCGCGCGTAAGAGTTTGTTGTTGTTGTTGCTTACTAATGACACTTGGACAAGCCAAGCTCGCTATGCTATTAAGTCCATTGGGAGCGTCTTTCGTTTTAATCAGAGCACCATGAAGATGAAAGTACGACTTTGCTTTACACACATGCCATAGGGACCCGTTTATAGGGTAGGCAACCCTTCACACCTCATTCATACTAGGAAAGGACAAAGATAGAGAGAGAAAGTACATCCATGCCCGAACCGGGTTTTGAACCCAGGACCTCCTTATCCACAGTCAAGCAGCGGAAGAGGTTCCTCAGTTAATTCAATTTGAATGGCACATAGTGAAGACCGAGTCCAAAACTCCATCTGTACTGCAACTTAGCAGTAATATCAGAAAAGACTTGGCCAATAGA
Organism: Latrodectus hesperus; assembly: GCA_037975125.1. Classification (NCBI taxonomy): domain Eukaryota; kingdom Metazoa; phylum Arthropoda; class Arachnida; order Araneae; family Theridiidae; genus Latrodectus; species Latrodectus hesperus. The sequence goes on from CM075861.1 coordinate 61,851,608, forward strand.
AATTTTACCTGATGACTTGAGGAGTTACTTCTCCATAAATTTCGATAAAAAAAAAAACTCACTGCTGCCCGAAATTTTATTTCAAGACTTTTTGAATCCAGGTTCAATCATCGGACTGAGACCGTTATGAAGGAGGTCACATGGAATAGTAAAGTGTGGTTAAGAAAATTCTTAAATCTCCGAATAAGTTTTGATAGAATTAATTTTATTAAATATTTTAATACAGTTCATAAAATTTTCCTATATCTCTATCGCGATTATGAGCTCCATTTTATTTAAATTCAAATATACTTCATGCATGTTAGCGTTCCACTAGATTTGTTCAATAGATAATAGTTACGAATTTTTCCACATTAAATTCTAACAAAATGGAAGTTATAATCTTAAGAATTCTGCCTTCTCCGGAATGGAAACTTCAGTCTGAGAAATTTAGGGCATTCAAATATTCGACACAGGTGTATAATGGCAAAGTTAAAATTCTTGTGAAATATCTCATGCATTTGGCACAATTGCCTTATAATCCTTTTAGTGTATCTTAAATTGTATGGGAATTAAAAGTATCGCCAAGAGGGTTGCAAAAATATAATATTGCTGATTATTCTGAACATCCTCTATTTTTGGACGTAGTAAGAAGTCAAGGTTATCAGAAAAACAGTAAACTCCGTAAAAATATGTACTAAATTCAAAAATGAGCGAAAAGGATTATACTGCAGCTGTGTGAATTTTAATCAATTCCATTTCATTGATGGTTTATTTTCAAATAAAATTAATGGAATTATTATGGTTTAAAAGTCAAAATTATTTGCTTAAAAAAATAAGAATTTTTTTCTTTTTTATAGGGAGCTGAGCTCATTCCAGTGGCCTTCATACTCGGGAGACAACCATGTTTATCAGTCTTTACGCGCAGTTGGTGCGCGAGTCGGAGTTGGACCTCATTTGGAAGACTGCAATTTTTTCAGAGATTATCTTGGTTTTTGATAATTGTTGAAATTTTAAAATTCTGGAATAAATTATTTATATTAGTTTTTTATGAGCCTTAATTTGAATTTAACTGTCATAAATTTTAACTTCATTTGAAATTCTAAATTTTCTTACAAAGGGCACCATCATATTTTGAACAAGATTTGATGTAAATTTGGCGATTATTTGGGGAAAATTACTGGTCTTTGCTCTGTTACAGTCTAGACTATTTATTTCAGTTTCAGAAGCGCCCGGGATTAACACTTGAAAATGTATTTTTTATATTCTTGCATTTTATATTTAGTATGATTTTAAAAATTATCTATATATTTTTATTCTTACTTCAATAAATATACATTTCGTTTGGTACTTCCAGTAACTAGCTCTTACGGATTATTTTACTTTGAGATGAGAAATATTTGAAACTTGCTTAACGTTGCTCAAAATTTCAATGGATAATGAAAGTCTTTTTTAGATGGAACCCACAAAAAGGAGAAATGGTAAGATGATTTAACAAATATTTCCTTATTATATTTAATTCTTAAACCGAGTTTCAGAATATCACGACGGCAAATAAATGGTGAGCTTCAATGTTAAAAACCTTGTGAAACACTTTATGAGTGGAAATTTTTCAGTGTCGTTTTCAGAAGATTTTTTTTAAGACCTGGAAAAATAGGAATTAATTATTGTGCTTCAATTTCCCTCTCTCAAGATTAAATTAGTGGAGCTTTTATGGTTTAAATAAATATAAAATAAATTAGTGGAGCTTTTATGGTTTAAATAAATATAAATAACAAAAAATAAATATAAAATAATTTTGTGTTTACAAGGCACTATGGCAATTATAATAATTAATCAAAACTATCATTATTAGTTACTTTGAACGGACCGCAATTAGGAAACGAATTTTGAAATTGGATTCCATTTTAAGAATTGACGTGTTTTCATCCAATATCTTTGCAATGCAAAACTGCAACAATTAATTTAGGCTCCCCCTCAATTAGATCATTGTTATCACTACCTGTCAGAATCACTACTCTGGGCTCTGCCAGTTAGAGAGAAGCAGCCGGGCGGTTTTGAAGCCAAGCAGAAGACCTGGCCAACTGCCCCCAGCGGTTACTTGATGAATATTGTGACAACGCCCATCCGCCTTTAGCAAACACGACGATTTTTCGGTTAAGCCAGGATTCGAACTCACTACCTTCCGATAATGGAAACGACGCCCTAACCCACTGTGGCCCTACTGTTCTAAGTGAAAGTTGTATATCAGCTACTGTTAAACAGTAGATGAATTTTGCATTTCAACCTTCAGCATGTGAGCTCCAGTAGGTCAGTAAATTCCCGCTGAGATCAGCAAAACGGAGCTGCCACACATAGCGATTGGGACCACACACACCTTCGTTGAATTGCTGGAAGTCCATAGGTTGTCATCCGCAAGTGTGGTGCGGATGTGCAGAGGAGATATCCGCCTGCCCGTGGTTGAAAATGACGAGGCGCTTGGTGCGAATATATTGATTTTTTCATATCACTGTAATGATTGAAACTTCAAAAGTTTGTTTTAGATTTTTTATACTTTCTCGAAATGGATTTTCAAAGTGGTTATTTAAAACAGCAATAAAATTGTGTTAACGAGACGTGAATTTCACCATTTTCAAATAAATAGATTTAAGTATAAATAATATTCATTATTCTTTCTTGCTTTCTATTTTCAAATCTATTTATTATAATTTTCATATATATAAATAATAATATATAGAAACGTAATACTATTCATTATTTATGTTTCTATATATTATTATTATTATGCAAATGATAGTCTCATGATATAGTCGCTTCTTATTATAAATTTTAAATGTTTAAATTCAGTATTTTCCAACGTTCTTTAACTCTATTAAAATTTATATGAAATGTGTTCTGGTAAATTTTTTCACAAAAAACTCTTTTGATTTTATTAAAAATGAAAATTTTAAAAATAAACTTAAAATATTATAAAAAATGTAAACAATGAGGTCCCCGTGAATCCAAATATATTGATTGCTTATAATTTTTGTTTATTCTGACACATCGTAAGATTTATGAAGCTGCCCTTTTTCTTCAACTTACAGTTCATGCAGATGGCGTAACTATTGCTTAACTGTACCATATTTGGGCTTTATCAGTTAGATATAAGCTGTGGGGGTCTTCCTTTTTTAGAAAATGGTTCCAAGCAGAAGGCCACCTAATACTGTAGAGGTATCATGTCACTTGGAGGACAGTGCAGCCACGACATATTTAATGACGCCTAAAGTGAACACAACAAAGCTCCGACTGAGACGGAATTCATAATCTTCCCATTATGAGAATCGCGGCGCTAGATGCTGTCTAAAGAAGGAACCCAAATTTTAATACCTTGAGAAAGTTACAAAAGCAAGAAATGTATAGGTAAGCACAAGCTATAAAACATTGAAATTGTATTAAACATTATACAAGACAAAACATTTAGTAAACGTTCATTTCAAAACCAAGCTTCAATTTACTGCTTTCGTTATTAGCCAAAAGGAGGCGCTCTTTCCATTATTGTTAGTAATAGATTAACCATGTAGCCGACCGATTGGCTAAGTGGTTAGCGTTCCTGACTCCTGAGCTGTTGGTCCCGGGTTCGAATCCCGGTTCGGGCATGGATGTTTCTTTCCTTTTCTGTTCTTTCTGTCCTTTCTTCTGTGTTGTTGTATGAATGTGGCCCGCCCTATAAACGGGTTTGTGGTGGTATGGCGCGGGTAACGCTACTCGCCTCCGTGACTTGGTTCACAGGCGCCCGCTGGGTAACGACACATGAGTAGCAGTCTCAGGCCTTGTTGTGGCATAGAGTTCAACCCTCTTGTGCCCGCCATTGGAAAAAGAAAAAAAAGATTAACCATGTTTAGTCGGAGCATTAAAAGATAGTAAGGCTAATTTTTAATTCCTATTTCCATTACCATTAGAAGCTTCACACAAATGTGTATTGTAAATATAACTATTATTTTCGTCCAATATGGACTCTGCAGTTCTGGACTTTTCGCCACTGTCCTCGCAGACAGCTGCTGGGAAGCAAGAGACAAGTGAGATCTTTGTTGTATTCTTAGATCTTTACTCTTATCTTTGTTGCTGTAATTATTCATAATCTTCTTCTTCTTCATTGGCCTGACAGCCCAGGTTGCGACTTTGCCTTCCTCAGAAGTGCATACCAGGGCCCCCTATTTTGGGACAAGGTCATCCAGTTTGTCACTTTTAGTGTTTTTAGGTCGTTTTCAAGGCCATCGGAGTTTCGGTCGTCCTCTTCTTCTGGTGCCAATAATTCATAATCTGCCATTTGAAAAAAAAAAAAAAACTATTATTTTCATGCAATTCTGCCATACAGAAAGATATATGTTTTCCATTTCAAAATTTATCTATTTACTATCTATAGCCAGCCTTTGATGCATTTTTTCTGCGAATTTAAAGGAAGAGAGAACACATATCGTATATCATTTAAATTAATTTAAATTTTTTAATCTCCAACGCGTAAAGTGCCTTCGAGGAGGATTTCTTCACAGTTAAGAATAGAAAGTGAGAAAACTGGAAAGCAATCACCCTGACAGCTAGAAGCACATCTCATGGAATGCCTGGGATTGAACACGGGAATTTTACGTCCCGAAGAGTGGTGTCCTACTATTAGGCAAGGGTGGGCGTTTCATGGGATTTAAAAAACTTTATATCTGCAAATTAATTTCACAAGCAAATGTTTCTGATTTGAATGTTTCAAAATTATTACTAGATTATATATGTAAATATCACTTAACTATTTATATTTAATTTTTAAATCATATTTTATTAACATTATTTATATTTACTTCATCTTAACACAAAAATTATTTCTTTTTTAAATCCATTTATTGCGGGTAATAATTATATATATATATATATATATATATATATATATATATATATATATAATTTTAGACTCACTTCCTTAAAATCAGAAACAATTTTGTGCTATTATGAAAAACAGTAACGGCAAATTATATACATTTTTGTTAATGATTTTTTTTAGTTTCGTAAATTTCGGCAGCCAAATAAAATAAACCTGCACTGATGTTCCACACTTTTAAGTAGTTTTTGACTATTTAAGATTAGAGTCAGTATTATAGAATAATAAGTAAGGCTTCTGTAACCCCTTCAGCCCTCTATAGTGAAAATTAGCAATACAATTCACTATACAAGATGCAAGAATTTTGAAAATTGCTAAAAATTCACAACATAATCGCTATCTTTTTGATTGCTAAATTTTTAACTCAAATGAAAAAAAACATTTCCGAAGTATATTTATTAACTGACAATCAATAAAGTCTTTTATTGCAATATGACTTCACAAAACATGGACATATTAATTTATTATTGTATTGTATAAGTACCGAACTTTAATTTGCACTTAATTTTGCTTCAAATCAGTTGGTTTATTTGTCGCTCTGCGGTTATTTTTTCCATACAAGGGCTAATTAGATGGGGACTGTTTTTCTAAAGTGGATTCCAAACCACTAAAAACATTCAAGTCAAAGATGGGATTTAAACCCAGCAACTGTTAAACCGAACTGTGCAGCTAAAAATTCAGCTTCTAGTTCGGTATTTTACTAGTTAGTATCCTATAAAAATAGTGATTTTAAAGTAGAAATTTAAAATCACTATTTTTATCACTATTTTTATTACTATTTAAAATCACAAAAGTGAACACTCTTTTCCCTCAAATCTTAACATAAGACTGAAAAAGAAGGCTATTTTACAAAATAGTATTGCTCGAAAAAGCTATTAAATTGTCTAGTTGTTGTTACTAATGACACTTGGACAAGCAAAGCTCGCTATGCCTTGGCTATGCGAATTTAAGTCAATTGGGAGCGTCTTTCGTTTTAATCAGAACACCATGAAGGTGAAAGTACGACTTTGCTCTACACACATGCCATAGGAACCCTTTTATAGGGTAGGCAACCATTCACGCCTCATTCATACAAGGAAAGGACAAAGACAGGATGGATAGAGAGAGAAAAAGTATATCCATGCCCGAACCGGGATTCGAACCCAGGACCTCCTTATCCGTAGTCAGGCGCGTTGACTACTAGACAAGTTGGTCGGCTCACAAACGTATTATTGTAAATTGTCACTATTATTATACAAAAACTCACTTTTCTCCTAAAATATACTTTTTATAATAAAATGAATACCACAGTTAGTCTAGAAATATTATTTACTATAAAATTGAAACATTTATTTCTATATCTATTGGCCATTTTTTAAGATATTGAGGAAATTTTGGATTTTAATCTCAATGCAATTGGGAATCCGAAGTAGCTTGTGTCACTTGAGCTTGTCTGTGTGAAAATTCTGGCCATAGGAAACTTATGAAAAACCATATAAAGATTAAGTGTAATAAGGTAATGCTAATTGCAGAATTTCATGTAAATACTTATATTCGTTTTTGTGGGAGATTGAGTTGTTTTTTGCTGAAATATATAAGATATCACTTCAGACAATTGAGCGCACCATACAAAAACTCACTTTTCTCCTAAAATATACTTTTTATAATAAAATGAATACCACAGTTAGTCTAGAAATATTATTTACTATAAAATTGAACCATTTATTTCTATATCTATTGGCCATTTTTTAAGATATTGAGGAAATTTTGGATTTTGATCTCAATGTAATTGGGAATCTGAAGTCACTTGTGTCACTTGAGCTTGTCTGTGTGAAAATTCTGGCCATAGGAAACTTATGAAAAACCATATAAAGATTAAGTGTAATAAGGTAATGCTAATTGCAGAATTTTATGTAAATACTTATATTCATTTTTGTGGGAGATTGAGTTGTTTTTTGCTGAAATATATAAGATATCACTTCAGACAATTGAGCGCACCATACAAAAACTCACTTTTCTCCTAAAATATACTTTTTATAATAAAATGAATACCACAGTTAGTCTAGAAATATTATTTACTATAAAATTGAACCATTTATTTCTATATCTATTGGCCATTTTTTAAGATATTGAGGAAATTTTGGATTTTGATCTCAATGTAATTGGGAATCTGAAGTCACTTGTGTCACTTGAGCTTGTCTGTGTGAAAATTCTGGCCATAGGAAACTTATGAAAAACCATATAAAGATTAAGTGTAATAAGGTAATGCTAATTGCAGAATTTTATGTAAATACTTATATTCGTTTTTGTGGGAGATTGAGTTGTTTTTTGCTGAAATATATAAGATATCACTTCAGACAATTGAGCGCACCATACAAAAACTCACTTTTCTCCTAAAATATACTTTTTATAATAAAATGAATACCACAGTTAGTCTAGAAATATTATTTACTATAAAATTGAACCATTTATTTCTATATCTATTGGCCATTTTTTAAGATATTGAGGAAATTTTGGATTTTGATCTCAATGTAATTGGGAATCTGAAGTCACTTGTGTCACTTGAGCTTGTCTGTGTGAAAATTCTGGCCATAGGAAACTTATGAAAAACCATATAAAGATTAAGTGTAATAAGGTAATGCTAATTGCAGAATTTTATGTAAATACTTATATTCGTTTTTGTGGGAGATTGAGTTGTTTTTTGCTGAAATATATAAGATATCACTTCAGACAATTGAGCGCACCATACAAAAACTCACTTTTCTCCTAAAATATACTTTTTATAATAAAATGAATACCACAGTTAGTCTAGAAATATTATTTACTATAAAATTGAACCATTTATTTCTATATCTATTGGCCATTTTTTAAGATATTGAGGAAATTTTGGATTTTGATCTCAATGTAATTGGGAATCTGAAGTCACTTGTGTCACTTGAGCTTGTCTGTGTGAAAATTCTGGCCATAGGAAACTTATGAAAAACCATATAAAGATTAAGTGTAATAAGGTAATGCTAATTGCAGAATTTTATGTAAATACTTATATTCGTTTTTGTGGGAGATTGAGTTGTTTTTTGCTGAAATATATAAGATATCACTTCAGACAATTGAGCGCACCATACAAAAACTCACTTTTCTCCTAAAATATACTTTTTATAATAAAATGAATACCACAGTTAGTCTAGAAATATTATTTACTATAAAATTGAACCATTTATTTCTATATCTATTGGCCATTTTTTAAGATATTGAGGAAATTTTGGATTTTGATCTCAATGTAATTGGGAATCTGAAGTCACTTGTGTCACTTGAGCTTGTCTGTGTGAAAATTCTGGCCATAGGAAACTTATGAAAAACCATATAAAGATTAAGTGTAATAAGGTAATGCTAATTGCAGAATTTTATGTAAATACTTATATTCGTTTTTGTGGGAGATTGAGTTGTTTTGCTGAAATATATAAGATATCACTTCAGACAATTGAGCGCACCATACAAAAACTCACTTTTCTCCTAAAATATACTTTTTTATAATAAAATGAATACCACAGTTAGTCTAGAAATATTATTTACTATAAAATTGAACCATTTATTTCTATATCTATTGGCCATTTTTTAAGATATTGAGGAAATTTTGGATTTTGATCTCAATGTAATTGGGAATCTGAAGTCACTTGTGTCACTTGAGCTTGTCTGTGTGAAAATTCTGGCCATAGGAAACTTATGAAAAACCATATAAAGATTAAGTGTAATAAGGTAATGCTAATTGCAGAATTTTATGTAAATACTTATATTCGTTTTTGTGGGAGATTGAGTTGTTTTTTGCTGAAATATATAAGATATCACTTCAGACAATTGAGCGCACCATACAAAAACTCACTTTTCTCCTAAAATATACTTTTTATAATAAAATGAATACCACAGTTAGTCTAGAAATATTATTTACTATAAAATTGAACTATTTATTTCTATATCTATTGGCCATTTTTTAAGATATTGAGGAAATTTTGGATTTTGATCTCAATGTAATTGGGAATCTGAAGTCACTTGTGTCACTTGAGCTTGTCTGTGTGAAAATTCTGGCCATAGGAAACTTATGAAAAACCATATAAAGATTAAGTGTAATAAGGTAATGCTAATTGCAGAATTTTATGTAAATACTTATATTCGTTTTTGTGGGAGATTGAGTTGTTTTTTGCTGAAATATATAAGATATCACTTCAGACAATTGAGCGCACCATACAAAAACTCACTTTTCTCCTAAAATATACTTTTTATAATAAAATGAATACCACAGTTAGTCTAGAAATATTATTTACTATAAAATTGAACCATTTATTTCTATATCTATTGGCCATTTTTTAAGATATTGAGGAAATTTTGGATTTTGATCTCAATGTAATTGGGAATCTGAAGTCACTTGTGTCACTTGAGCTTGTCTGTGTGAAAATTCTGGCCATAGGAAACTTATGAAAAACCATATAAAGATTAAGTGTAATAAGGTAATGCTAATTGCAGAATTTTATGTAAATACTTATATTCGTTTTTGTGGGAGATTGAGTTGTTTTTTGCTGAAATATATAAGATATCACTTCAGACAATTGAGCGCACCATACAAAAACTCACTTTTCTCCTAAAATATACTTTTTATAATAAAATGAATACCACAGTTAGTCTAGAAATATTATTTACTATAAAATTGAACCATTTATTTCTATATCTATTGGCCATTTTTTAAGATATTGAGGAAATTTTGGATTTTGATCTCAATGTAATTGGGAATCTGAAGTCACTTGTGTCACTTGAGCTTGTCTGTGTGAAAATTCTGGCCATAGGAAACTTATGAAAAACCATATAAAGATTAAGTGTAATAAGGTAATGCTAATTGCAGAATTTTATGTAAATACTTATATTCGTTTTTGTGGGAGATTGAGTTGTTTTTTGCTGAAATATATAAGATATCACTTCAGACAATTGAGCGCACCATACAAAAACTCACTTTTCTCCTAAAATATACTTTTTATAATAAAATGAATACCACAGTTAGTCTAGAAATATTATTTACTATAAAATTGAACCATTTATTTCTATATCTATTGGCCATTTTTTAAGATATTGAGGAAATTTTGGATTTTGATCTCAATGTAATTGGGAATCTGAAGTCACTTGTGTCACTTGAGCTTGTCTGTGTGAAAATTCTGGCCATAGGAAACTTATGAAAAACCATATAAAGATTAAGTGTAATAAGGTAATGCTAATTGCAGAATTTTATGTAAATACTTATATTCGTTTTTGTGGGAGATTGAGTTGTTTTTTGCTGAAATATATAAGATATCACTTCAGACAATTGAGCGCACCATACAAAAACTCACTTTTCTCCTAAAATATACTTTTTATAATAAAATGAATACCACAGTTAGTCTAGAAATATTATTTACTATAAAATTGAACCATTTATTTCTATATCTATTGGCCATTTTTAAGATATTGAGGAAATTTTGGATTTTGATCTCAATGTAATTGGGAATCTGAAGTCACTTGTGTCACTTGAGCTTGTCTGTGTGAAAATTCTGGCCATAGGAAACTTATGAAAAACCATATAAAGATTAAGTGTAATAAGGTAATGCTAATTGCAGAATTTTATGTAAATACTTATATTCGTTTTTGTGGGAGATTGAGTTGTTTTTTGCTGAAATATATAAGATATCACTTCAGACAATTGAGCGCACCATACAAAAACTCACTTTTCTCCTAAAATATACTTTTTATAATAAAATGAATACCACAGTTAGTCTAGAAACATTATTTACTATAAAATTAAACCATTTATTTCTATATCTATTGGCCATTTTTTAAGATATTGAGGAAATTTTGGATTTTCATCTCAAATGTAATTGGGAATCTGAAGTCACTTGTGTCACTTGAGCTTGTCTGTGTGCAAATTCTGGCCATAGGAAACTTATGAAAAACCATATAAAGATTAAGTGTAATAAGGTAATGCTAATTGCAGAATTTCATGTAAATACTTATATTCGTTTTTGTGGGAGATTGAGTTGTTTTTTGCTGAAATATATAAGATATCACTTCAGACAATTGAGCGCACCATACAAAAACTCACTTTTCTCCTAAAATATACTTTTATAATAAAATGAATACCACAGTTAGTCTAGAAATATTATTTACTATAAAATTGAACCATTTATTTCTATATCTATTGGCCATTTTTTTAAGATATTGAGGAAATTTTGGATTTTGATCTCAATGTAATTGGGAATCTGAAGTCACTTGTGTCACTTGAGCTTGTCTGTGTGAAAATTCTGGCCATAGGAAACTTATGAAAAACCATATAAAGATTAAGTGTAATAAGGTAATGCTAATTGCAGAATTTTATGTAAATACTTATATTCGTTTTTGTGGGAGATTGAGTTGTTTTTTGCTGAAATATATAAGATATCACTTCAGACAATTGAGCGCACCATACAAAACTCACTTTTCTCCTAAAATATACTTTTTATAATAAAATGAATACCACAGTTAGTCTAGAAATATTATTTACTATAAAATTAAACCATTTATTTCTATATCTATTGGCCATTTTTTAAGATATTGAGGAAATTTTGGATTTTCATCTCAAATGTAATTGGGAATCTGACGTCACTTGTGTCACTTGAGCTTTGTCTGCTGTGAAAAATCCATGGCCGCCGAGGAAGCGTATGAAAAACCATATAAAGATTAGAGGGTAATAAGGTAAAGCTAATTGCAGAATTTTATGTAAATACTTATATTCGTTTTTGTGGGAGATTGAGTTGTTTTTTGCTGAAATATATAAGATATCACTTCAGACAATTGAGCGCACCATACAAAAACTCACTTTTCTCCTAAAATATACTTTTTATAATAAAATGAATACCACAGTTAGTCTAGAAATATTATTTACTATAAAATTGAACCATTTATTTCTATATCTATTGGCCATTTTTAAGATATTGAGGAAATTTTGGATTTTGATCTCAATGTAATTGGGAATCTGAAGTCACTTGTGTCACTTGAGCTTGTCTGTGTGAAAATTCTGGCCATAGGAAACTTATGAAAAACCATATAAAGATTAAGTGTAATAAGGTAATGCTAATTGCAGAATTTTATGTAAATACTTATATTCGTTTTTGTGGGAGATTGAGTTGTTTTTTGCTGAAATATATAAGATATCACTTCAGACAATTGAGCGCACCATACAAAAACTCACTTTTCTCCTAAAATATACTTTTTATAATAAAATGAATACCACAGTTAGTCTAGAAATATTATTTACTATAAAATTGAACCATTTATTTCTATATCTATTGGCCATTTTTTAAGATATTGAGGAAATTTTGGATTTTGATCTCAATGTAATTGGGAATCTGAAGTCACTTGTGTCACTTGAGCTTGTCTGTGTGAAAATTCTGGCCATAGGAAACTTATGAAAAACCATATAAAGATTAAGTGTAATAAGGTAATGCTAATTGCAGAATTTTATGTAAATACTTATATTCGTTTTTGTGGGAGATTGAGTTGTTTTTTGCTGAAATATATAAGATATCACTTCAGACAATTGAGCGCACCATACAAAACTCACTTTTCTCCTAAAATATACTTTTTATAATAAAATGAATACCACAGTTAGTCTAGAAATATTATTTACTATAAAATTGAACCATTTATTTCTATATCTATTGGCCATTTTTTAAGATATTGAGGAAATTTTGGATTTTGATCTCAATGTAATTGGGAATCTGAAGTCACTTGTGTCACTTGAGCTTGTCTGTGTGAAAATTCTGGCCATAGGAAACTTATGAAAAACCATATAAAGATTAAGTGTAATAAGGTAATGCTAATTGCAGAATTTTATGTAAATACTTATATTCGTTTTTGTGGGAGATTGAGTTGTTTTTTGCTGAAATATATAAGATATCACTTCAGACAATTGAGCGCACCATACAAAAACTCACTTTTCTCCTAAAATATACTTTTTATAATAAAATGAATACCACAGTTAGTCTAGAAATATTATTTACTATAAAATTGAACTATTTATTTCTATATCTATTGGCCATTTTTTAAGATATTGAGGAAATTTTGGATTTTGATCTCAATGTAATTGGGAATCTGAAGTCACTTGTGTCACTTGAGCTTGTCTGTGTGAAAATTCTGGCCATAGGAAACTTATGAAAAACCATATAAAGATTAAGTGTAATAAGGTAATGCTAATTGCAGAATTTTATGTAAATACTTATATTCGTTTTTGTGGGAGATTGAGTTGTTTTTTGCTGAAATATATAAGATATCACTTCAGACAATTGAGCGCACCATACAAAACTCACTTTTCTCCTAAAATATACTTTTTATAATAAAATGAATACCACAGTTAGTCTAGAAATATTATTTACTATAAAATTGAACCATTTATTTCTATATCTATTGGCCATTTTTTAAGATATTGAGGAAATTTTGGATTTTGATCTCAATGTAATTGGGAATCTGAAGTCACTTGTGTCACTTGAGCTTGTCTGTGTGAAAATTCTGGCCATAGGAAACTTATGAAAAACCATATAAAGATTAAGTGTAATAAGGTAATGCTAATTGCAGAATTTTATGTAAATACTTATATTCGTTTTTGTGGGAGATTGAGTTGTTTTTTGCTGAAATATATAAGATATCACTTCAGACAATTGAGCGCACCATACAAAAACTCACTTTTCTCCTAAAATATACTTTTTATAATAAAATGAATACCACAGTTAGTCTAGAAATATTATTTACTATAAAATTGAACCATTTATTTCTATATCTATTGGCCATTTTTTAAGATATTGAGGAAATTTTGGATTTTGATCTCAATGTAATTGGGAATCTGAAGTCACTTGTGTCACTTGAGCTTGTCTGTGTGAAAATTCTGGCCATAGGAAACTTATGAAAAACCATATAAAGATTAAGTGTAATAAGGTAATGCTAATTGCAGAATTTTATGTAAATACTTATATTCGTTTTTGTGGGAGATTGAGTTGTTTTTTGCTGAAATATATAAGATATCACTTCAGACAATTGAGCGCACCATACAAAAACTCACTTTTCTCCTAAAATATACTTTTCATAATAAAATGAATACCACAGTTAGTCTAGAAATATTATTAACTATAAAATTGAACCATTTATTTCTATATCTATTGGTCATTTTTTAAGATATTGAGGAAATTTTGGATTTTGATCTCAATGTAATTGGGAATCTGAAGTCACTTGTGTCACTTGAGCTTGTCTGTGTGAAAATTCTGGCCATAGGAAACTTATGAAAAACCATATAAAGATTAAGTGTAATAAGGTAATGCTAATTGCAGAATTTTATGTAAATACTTCTATTCGTTTTTGTGGGAGATTGAGTTGTTTTTTGCTGAAATACATAAGATATCACTTCGGACAATTGAGCGCACCATACAAAACTCACTTTTCTCCTAAAATATACTTTTTATAATAAAATGAATACCACAGTTAGTCTAGAAACATTATTTACTATAAAATTAAACCATTTATTTCTATATCTATTGGCCATTTTTTAAGATATTGAGGAAATTTTGGATTTTCATCTCAAATGTAATTGGGAATCTGAAGTCACTTGTGTCACTTGAGCTTGTCTGTGTGAAAATTCTGGCCATAGGAAACTTATGAAAAACCATATAAAGATTAAGTGTAATAAGGTAATGCTAATTGCAGAATTTTATGTAAATACTTCTATTCGTTTTTGTGGGAGATTGAGTTGTTTTTTGCTGAAATACATAAGATATCACTTCGGACAATTGAGCGCACCATACAAAGACTCACTTTTCTCCTAAAATATACTTTTTATAATAAAATGAATACCACAGTTAGTCTAGAAACATTATTTACTATAAAATTAAACCATTTATTTCTATATCTATTGGCCATTTTTTAAGATATTGAGGAAATTTTGGATTTTCATCTCAAATGTAATTGGGAATCTGAAGTCACTTGTGTCACTTGAGCTTGTCTGTGTGCAAATTCTGGCCATAGGAAACTTATGAAAAACCATATAAAGATTAAGTGTAATAAGGTAATGCTAATTGCAGAATTTTATGTAAATACTTCTATTCGTTTTTGTGGGAGATTGAGTTGTTTTTTGCTGAAATACATAAGATATCACTTCGGACAATTGAGCGCACCATACAAAGACTCACTTTTCTCCGAAAATATACTTTATAATAAAATGAATACCACAGTTAGTCTAGAAACATTATTTACTATAAAATTAAACCATTTATTTCTATATCTATTGGCCATTTTTTAAGATATTGAGGAAATTTTGGATTTTCATCTCAAATGTAATTGGGAATCTGAAGTCACTTGTGTCACTTGAGCTTGTCTGTGTGCAAATTCTGGCCATAGGAAACTTATGAAAAACCATATAAAGATTAAGTGTAATAAGGTAATGCTAATTGCAGAATTTTATGTAAATACTGCTATTCGTTTTTAAGGGAGATTGAGTTGTTTTTTTCTGAAATACATAAGATATCACTTCGGACAATTGAGCGCACCATACAAAGACTCACTTTTCTCCGAAAATATACTTTTTATAATAAAATGAATACCACAGTTAGTCTAGAAACATTATTTACTATAAAATTAAACCATTTATTTCTATATCTATTGGCCATTTTTTAAGATATTGAGGAAATTTTGGATTTTCATCTCAAATGTAATTGGGAATCTGAAGTCACTTGTGTCACTTGAGCTTGTCTGTGTGCAAATTCTGGCCATAGGAAACTTATGAAAAACCATATAAAGATTAAGTGTAATAAGGTAATGCTAATTGCAGAATTTTATGTAAATACTTCTATTCGTTTTTGTGGGAGATTGAGTTGTTTTTTGCTGAAATACATAAGATATCACTTCGGACAATTGAGCGCACCATACAAAGACTCAATTTTCTCCTAAAATATAATTTTTATAATGAAATGAATACCACAGTTAGTCTAGAAATATGATTTACTACAAAATAAAACCATTTATTTGTATATGGATCGGCCATTTTTTAAGATATAAGGGAATTTCGGTGTCAATATTCGCGAAAATCAGAAGTCACACGTACCATATAGGCGCCCCATAAGAAAAACTCACTTTTCTCCTAAAATTTATTTTTTGTAATGAAATGAATACCACAGTTAGTCTAGAAATATTATTTACTATAAAATTGAACCATTTATTTCTATATCTATTGGCCATTTTTTAAGATATTGAGGAAATTTTGGATTTTCATCTCAAATGTAATTGGGAATCTGAAGTCACTTGTGTCACTTGAGCTTGTCTGTGTGCAAATTCTGGCCATAGGAATCTTATGAAAAACCATATAAAGATTAAGTTTAATAAGGTAATGCTAATTGCAGAATTTTATGTAAATACTTGTATTCTTTTTTGTGGGAGATTGAGTTGTTTGTTGCTGAAACATATAAGATATCACTTGTGCACCATCCAAAAACTCACTTTTCTCCTAAAATATACTTTTTATAATAAAATGAATACCACAGTTAGTCTAGAAATATTATTTACTATAAAACTGAACCATTTATTTGTTTATCTATTGGTCATTTTTTAAGATATTGAGGAAATTTTGGATTTTGATCTCAGTGTAATTGGGAATCTGAAGTCACTTGTGTCAATTGAGCTTGTCTGAGTGAAAATTCTGGCCATGGGAAACTTATAAAAAACCATATAAAGATTAAGTTTAATAAGGTCATGCTAATTGCAGAATTTTATGTAAATAGTTGTATTCGTTTTTTTAGGAGATTGAGTTGTTTGTTGCTGAAACATATAAGATATCACTTCAGACAATTGCGCACACCAAAAAAACTCACTTTTCTCCTAAAATATACTTTTCATAATAAAATGAATACCACAGTTAGTCTAGAAACATTATTTACTATAAAATTAAACCATTTATTTCTATATCTATTGGCCATTTTTTAAGATATTGAGGAAATTTTGGATTTTCATCTCAAATGTAATTGGGAATCTGAAGTCACTTGTGTCACTTGAGCTTGTCTGTGTGCAAATTCTGGCCATAGGAAACTTATGAAAAACCATATAAAGATTAAGTGTAATAAGGTAATGCTAATTGCAGAATTTTATGTAAATACTTCTATTCGTTTTTAAGGGAGATTGAGTTGTTTTTTTCTGAAATACATAAGATATCACTTCGGACAATTGAGCGCACCATACAAAGACTCACTTTTCTCCGAAAATATACTTTTTATAATAAAATGAATACCACAGTTACAGTCGGTCTAAAAAATGTGTGAGCACCGGTACCCTTTCGAATTTTGTTCACATCGGAAAATGCGGACCTTTGAAAAGAACTAAATAAATTTATGTGGCATTCAAATTAAATCCAGTCGAGTTTTTCTTATAACGCGTAAAATTAAATCAGGGAGCAGCAAACAATTGCAGATTCTGAAATCAAGATATCGCGTACTTGGAAAAAAATACAAGTTTCACATGTATTGCGTGCGTCCTGTCAAGTCGAATCCGTTGCTTATCTGAAGAGTTACATCTTTCGCCTTGTTCGGAAAATTTATAAGTTTAATTTATTTTCCGTTTCATACGTTAATTGTAGATTTAAATCATTCAAACATGAATTGTGAAACGTATCCATATAAACTATTGTATTAAGAGAAAGCAACACACTTTCGTATGGGAAAAAACAATTTTGATAGAACGAGTAGAACATATCACGGACGGCGAAAATAATTTTTCCGCTGTGTAAGAAAAAAAGAAGATGGAATTATTTCTTCGTGTAATTGTTAATATAAATGGTTTCAGAGTTATCGCGAAGCTCATTCATTTTAAAAACAAGACATTGAAATCCAGCATGTCCAAAAAAAATAAGTTCCAAGATTTTAATAATTCCAAGTTGTAAGAAAACGAATGAAAACACATTAGTTTGTATAAATTTATAATCATATCTGATCACACCGGGAAGAACGTCCTGTTTGAAGCGAATCGACAATACATCTGACTCTAAGAGCGGAAGTCTCCAGCCTTTAAATAGCGTGAATATGAAATACAAAAAATGAAGTTTGATATTATGTCTCAGATTTTTTTCTATCTTTTATAGTTCCCAACCTTATGATTTCAAAATTTTCTGTAATCTTTGCGTATATAAAGGGTCCGTCCGATCTTCATTTCCAGGTCGATTGGACTTTAAAAAGATTTTCAAACTTGGAATTTTTTATAAAACTATTAAATTTATTTTTTAAATTTTTCATTTTTTTTTAAATATTTTGCTTTCTGTTTTTCTTAATCTTTGGCTTTAAAAGGAATCCGCATTTCGTTCAAGCTTCATTTTCATTGACGCACTGGAAATTAGCGACATTTCTTGATGATCGATTTTTTTTATTTTTTATTTATTTATTTATTTATTTTTTTTGTGTCTCTTCTCGTTTCTCACGGATTTCAATTAAGCAAGTTACAAGAATATCAAAGCAATTTTACACACACAAGTCTTCAATCGAACGATTTAATATTTACTTTATTATTACGGAGCTTATGGTTTTCTTTAATTCACGGACAGACAGACCAGATGATATATTTTTTCTCGAATTTACGCGGACAGTAAAACAAACTCATTTTATTTAATCTTACGTTATAAGGAAGACATTTGGAATGGACATTAGAAATGACCGTATCAATTTAAATGTTTTCTGAAAACAGTTAAAGAAGAATTTCAAACATGCACATTTCACATAACGTTCCGAAATTTGTTTATCGTACAAGAATTAACGGAATACATTGAACGTATGTATTTAAAACGTTAAATGAATGTCTTTGATTTTTTTCAAGAAATAACCCATTTTATTACGAACAGACGCTTGAATTCAATTCCACTTTATTCATAGAAGTTTGAATTTTGTTCCCATCGGAAAATGCGGAACTTTGGAAAGAACGAAATGAATTTACGTATCATTTAAATTAAATCCGAACGAGTTTCTTTTTTATATCACGCATTATTAAATTATGGAGCGGCAAACAATTGCAAATTTCGGAATTCAGATACCTGGAAAAAAGTAATCTCACAGCGTGCGTCCTGTCAATTCGAAATCCGTTGCTCATCTGACCAAATGTGTCTTTCGACTTGTTCAGAAAACCATAATGTATGAAATATATTTCATGTTTCATATTCCCAAATTTTAATCTCCGGGTTTAAGAAGAGTCCGCATTTCGTTCGAGCTTCAGTTTTAACGAGTCTCTGGATTTTTCCCAATAAACCAAGTCGTCACAAATCTTGGCTATCGAACGGTCTCACAGCAATCGTGTTACTTTATTCACAGAGCCGGTCTCGTATAATAAAGATGCTGACGGAAACTAAACAATGGATACGATTTGCACGATCATAGACATGGATGGATTCGTACACGATGGAAATTTCTTGTGTCGAGAACTCGGATTGATTGAAACCACCAACGAAAATCCAGTTTCGTACGTCACATTTATCCGAGTCCGAAGGATTGGCGGACCGCAAAATATTGCAGCAAACGAATTCACGACCCAACTTTAACGAACGGGACGTTAAGCCATAGAACGAGCTCGAAGACATCGTGAAATCGTTTTACAACAGAACGAAAAACGCGAATAAAGATGTCGTGGTTTACAAATACGGTCGATATGAAAAGAAACTATTGGACGCTTTAAATATTCGAAATATAAATTTGGAAATTCACGGTTGTCTGAAATTCAACGTGTTGGCGAATCAAGAAGACCATAGAAAATGGCAATACAATTTGGGGGCACGCGGAGATTATGGAATCGGAAGAATGTCGTTGCGCTATGGTCGAAGTGTTTGTTTTCAACATGTTCGTTCAAAACGAATTTATGTGGCAAGCATAATAATCGTTGAAACAATTGTCACAACAAGCGTTTGTTCTTTAACGTTGAAAGCAAGTTCTAAAGATCTTCATGTTGATAATGACTTCCTGCTGGTCCTGTATAAAAGGAAGAGCGGCGTGTCACAATTGCTTCTCGGTTTTAAAAGCGTGAGGATTGTTTCTTTTCTTACGAAAATGAGTTTCAGTACAAATTACGTTGCAAGACTAAAGACTATTCAAAACGACAAGGGCGAAACAGTTGCCAGTGAATTGCAATTCATTAGCGTTATGGACGGGTCTAAGATATCGGTCTTGTCCGGATTGACGTCTTTCGAACTGCCAAAGACAAATGACGTGAAAAGATTCGTTGTACCATCCCATGAAATTGGAAACTTTTTAAAAGAACATTTATTCCAAGAAGAAACAATAATTGCAAGCGATCAGCCATGGACATTAAGCTATTTGCGATGCTACGTTCCATTAGTCCAACATTTTCCAAAACACATAATTGACGAACTTTTAAAATTCGACTAGTCAGCCTGTGGAAACGGTTAGCCCTTTAGCCATCGTAATAAAAAAATTAAAGGGGTAAAAAAATCGCAGAGAGCAGCACATTTGTGCGCTCTCTGCGATTTTTTTACGACACACAACGAACCAATTTTGGGACGATTGTCACAACAAGTTTTTTTTTTCTTTTCTAACGTACGACGTTGAAAATAAGAGCCAAAGATATTCATGTTGATAGCGACTTGTCTTGTATAAAAAGTAACAGTCGGAAACTAATTCTGGGACGTCGATGAGAATTGTCACAAGTTTTCTTTTCTAACGTACGACGTTGAAAATAAGAGCCAAAGATATTCATGTTGATAGCGACTTGTCTTGTATAAAAAGTAACAGTCGAAAACTAATTTTGGGACGTCGATGAGATTTGTCACAAGTTTTCTTTTCTAACGTACGACGTTGAAACAATATCCAAAGATTCTCATGTTGATAGCGACTTGTCTTGTATAAAAAGTAACAGTCGAAAACTAATTTTGGGACGTCGATGAGATTTGTCACAAGTTTTCTTTTCTAACGTACGACGTTGAAACAATATCCAAAGATCCTCATGTTGATAACAACTTCTGGCTTGTCTTGTATAAAAGGAAGAGTCGAAACGGATGCTTCTCACATTTCTTTCTCAGCTTTCAACACGTTCAGATCGTTTTATTTTCTATTCTTTGTTTCGAACATGTCAGTCAACGTGAATTTTGTGGCAAGAATCAAGCTGATTCAAGAAGCCGGCGAAACTGTTGCTGGTGAATTAGAATTCACGAGCACATTCGACGGAGACAAGATCTCGGTCGTGTCCGGCTTGAGTTTTTTCGAAATGCCAAAGACAAACGACGGTCGAAAATTCGTCGTTCCCGTCAAGGACTTGGACGAATTCTTAAAGGACCACTTGTACGAAAAATATCTGAAAGGAGACGATGGCTGGGAGTCCAGCATCGCCAGTGATGAGCCGTGGACAGTCAGTTATCTTCGAAACATATTGCCAGCCGTGTTTTATTTTCCCAAGGCAACGATTGACGAACTGCTGAAAATCTAAGAACGTGCCTTGAAAGGTTAGCCCTTTAGCCTTAGAAATTAAAGGGGTAAAAAATTCGCAGAGAGTTGCACTCGTGTGCGCTCTCTGCGAATTTTTTACGACGCACAATTAACCAAGAATGGGACACGTTCATTTAATTTCTCAATGCAAAAAGAAGACGTTCGACTGGTTTCTTCACAGACTTGATTCATGTCACTCGAGAGAAAGAATTGCGCTTCTTGGCCACACGATCACTTGGGACCAGTTCTCAAGATTCTGCTACTTTATTCGTGAGCCACGTCGGAACAATAAAGGAATACGCATCGTACGAACAGTTTCAGAATATCCAGGAATTCGGAAACAAGCTTCTGTGTAAAATTCACGTTCCTTGTGCCACTGTTTCAATTGAAACCGTGTGGAGAACGTGTCAATCGAAACGATCAAGTCGTCCATGAACGAAACTCGTTTACGATGGCCACCCAGATTTTGGGAAAATGAAACGAGCGATCATCTCGACAAGAATAAAGACACACGAGGACGTTTGCAAGGACCACGATACGACCAACGAGCACACCAGATCACAAGCTTCTTCAAACGATGGACGAGCTCTCTCAGCAAGAATCAAGAGACACGAGTCGCTCGTCAGCGGACGAAGCCTGAAGAACATTTACATAGGCCACCGTATGCCCCAGCTTTGGAAAAACGGAACGCTATTTCGGAAGAAGCACTTGTGCTGAAGATTACACGTGACGTTTCTCTCAGCAAGAATCAAGAGACACCAGTTGCTCGTCAGCGGACGAAGCGTCAAGAACATTTACAGAGGCCACCGTATGCCTAAGCTTTGTTTCGGAAGAAGCGCTAGTGCTGAGGCTCAGCAAGAATCAAGAGAAGACAGTCGCTCTTCAGCGAACGAAGCGTGAAGAACATTTACAGAGGCCACCGTATGCCGAAGCTTTAGAAAATGGAACTCGAATGCTGTTTTGGAAGAAGCGCTTGAATTGAGGCTCAGCAAGAATCAAGAGACAACAGCCGCTCGTCAGCGAACGAAGCGTCAAGAACATTTACAGTGGCCACCGTATGCCCAAGCTTTGTTTCGGAAGAAGCGCTGTTTCCGAAGAAGCGCTATAAACTGTGACTCGTGTTGAGGTTTCAAGGTGAGACTCTTTAAGACTTGGTCGAACTGCTGACCATTTCAAGAATCCGTTGCTTTCGCCAGGACGAATACAATCCTATAGATGAGAATCGTTCTTCAATGGACGTGTAGAATAAGCAGAGAATCAAGTACGAAAGACGTGTCAGAAGAATTGTAATAAAACAAGACACAATAGAACAAAGAACTAGAACTAAAGAGAATATTGGAACAAGAAAAGAAAAGGGTACAAGTAAAAAAAAAAAAAAAAAACATATATTTTAATATTATATATATATATATATATATATATATATTATATATTATTATTATTATTTTTTTTTTTTTTTTTTTTTTACTTTTACCAATATTCACTTTAGTTCTAGTTCTCTTGTATGTCCTAGTTCTATTTTCAAATTGCTTTCAATGGAAGCTGACACTGGATTTCTTTCTAGCTACAGCTTTATTTTAAATACGACTTTGGGCCCGATCCAGATGGCCACAAACCAACGTCATTTTATAAACGAGTGACGTCACCCATCACGTGATCAATGACGTCATCACTTACGTTCTAATTGTACACGCAAAGCGCTTCATCCAAACTGAGAATGTCTCAAGAATAAAGAGTCTCATATTCAGCGTCTTCATTGGGATGTCTTTATTCTCGATTGACCTGACAAATTCACAAGGCCAATGTGACAATGTCGTCGTTCGTCTCGAGTCGTTGAGATGACTGGTTACTTGTCTTGTGTGTCCTAGCTCTATTTTCAAATTGCTTTCAATGTCTCTCCGTCAAATTGTTCAAGTTGAAATGACTGGGATGTCTTTATTCTCGATCGACCAAGTTAACAAGACCGATTCCAAACTGACCAAGACCAGCGCGACGCAATTAGTTCAAGCGAACGAATCAATTCCAAAACGACACCATCAAGTCGAGTCTTCCACTTTATTCATGAATCAAGATACTCTTTGCTTGCTTCAGACCGATTGTATTTCTCGAACGTGGAACAAGAAGATTTGAATGCGGCTCCACAAGCAATCGTCGTACAGAATCCTGGCTCGGCGGATCCAACTCAACAAGACCAATTCCAAACTGACCGAGTCACAATGTCAGTGTCTTGAATATTTGAGATGACAGTAGACTGGGAACAAATCAACTTGAAGAGAACCGTTCACATGGATGCATTTCGATCGTTTCCCACTTGGCACGAGTCTCGGGATTGGCTTTCAATTCCCATCAAGACAGTCCAAGCGAACAAATTCCAATGACTCGAGTGGTCTTCAGCAGGCAGTCCAATCTAGACTTTGTATCACTTTATTCGTAAGACAAGTGACTCGAGTCGAACAGCAAGAGATCAGCTCGTTTGTCTACTGGACCGTCGACACCTATGAAGACGTGAAGACGAGTGACTTCTTCGATCAAGACGAGTGTTCCACTTTATTCATGAATCAAGATACGCTTGGCATGCTTCAGACCGATTGTATTGCTCGGACGTGGAACAAGATTCGGCTCAACAAGCAAGCGTTGTGTAGAATCAAGGCTCTGACGAGACCAATTCCAAACTGACCAAGTCTCAGCGCTTCAATCATGGGAATGACAGTCGACTGGGAACAAATCAATTCCGAAACGACACCATGAAGACGCGAAGCCAGCTTCTTCGATCAAGACGAGTGTTCCACTTTATTCATAAACGCTTGGCTCGGTACAGACTGACGGTTCAACAAGCGAACGTTGTATAGAATCCTGGCTCTCTGACGGATTTCTTTCCTAGGTCCGATCGAGACAGTTGGTCCGCTTCGTATTCCATTATTTAAGCTGACTTTATCAATTCGATCCAAATATCAATGGAAATCAAGAGACACGAGCGCTTTGCAATTCCCAATGTTCGAACGAGTACAACAGGAAACGCTTGCAATTTAAAGATCTCCGACCACTTGCAATGTAAAGATAATCGACCGGAAACGTTCACGCCATGATATTTAAAGATATTGGACCGGAAACGACCACATCCGTTTCATTTCAAAGATTCGAACAAGCCGTTTCATCTTCTCAGTTCAGATTTCCGGAATCATTTGTATTTAAACAAGTGTCGGCCAGTTGTTGCTCATTCTGAATTTTTGAATTCGTGCTGTCAACATGTCTTCTTCTTGTTCTTCTAAAATTTGCGATTGCTGTCACAAGAAAATTGTGAATTCTCGTCCTTATTTGTTGTCGTGTGGACATTATTTCCATACATATTGTCTCATGCTATTCAACATATACAGAGGCGAAAACAAATGTTGTCCGAAATGTTTTGCGGACTTTGAGTCAATGGAATATGAGCTTCTAAAGCTCGATTTTCCGCCTGTGCCGCCAGAAGACGTGGAAAATGAACTGAGATCAATCGACGAACCGGAGCCGGCTTGCATGACATGCGAAATTCCGTTCGTTCGAGGCAAATGCAAGTCATTTTGTGAACCGTTCGTGCTCTGGATATGCGAGCACAAGTTTCACCACATGTGTATCAAGTCTTGGGTGAACGATGGAAATCGGCAGTGTCCGCACTGTGACACGCCGATAACTTCGATGGACTTGGCGTTTCTCGATATTTATCCAGAGCCGACCAAAAACATCTGTCATTGTCCATGGTCCAGTGACGATGAAATGGACGTAGATTCATGGAGCGACAGCTTAGAAGATCTTTGAAGAATAAATATTTTGTCTTTCCACTTTCACAAAATAAATGAAAGTGGGTAGAAAAATGGCCTCGGGTCTGGCTTTGCGGCCACGGCTCGAGGCCATTTTTTTACGTCGCTTTATAAACCAATATTGAGAAAAGCTATTCGTCCAACAAGCTTTTTCTCTTGATGACATGAGTTTTATTCCACACGGCTGATTCGTGTCCAACAAGCTTCTGTCATGAGTTCTTGTTCCACACGGCTGGTTCGTGTCCAACAAGCTTCTTTATTACTGGGTTCTTGTTCCGCATTGCTGGTTCATGTCCAACAAGCTTCTGTCATAAGTTTTGTCCCACACGGCTGGTTCGTGTCCAACAAGCTTCTTTATTACTGGGTTCTTGTTCCGCATTGCTGGTTCATGTCCAACAAGCTTCTTTATTACTGTGTGAGTTCTTGTTTTTAAAAGACACACATTTCGAAATGACTCGGTCGTGGATGAACATTGTACGACAATAATAAAGCGTGTGACTCAAGACTTTTGGTGTTTCCCAATCTTGTTAAATAAATCGTCGTAAAAAAAACAAGAAGAGCCCGGTTCGACAGGCTCTTCTTGTTTTTTCTACTCGTCGGACGTTTCGCAAAAGACACACAATTTTCACAAGACCCAAGTCATTCTGAAACGCCAATAATTTTCCAGTTCCTTGTTCCAGTACTCTGCAGGCATCTTGGTGACCGGTCTTTCCGAAGCCAACAGCAAGTCTCTTTCCGAGTGCGACCGTTTACAAAACTGGCACGGTTGATTCTTGTGAAACAGTAAGCAAGTGGCGTGAACCAGTCTCTTGCAACAATCCAGTCGGAACGGAACGAGCATCGACTCGTGGATCTCGTAGTGCTGCTTGAATCTGATGTGGCAGTACGCGCACGACGACATTCTTCCTTTATCTAGAAAGTAGCCAAGACGAAAATTATTTTCCAAAAATTTTAAATGGGAGAAAGCTAATGTATTTCATTCAAGTTAATTTGTTTTCCAATGACTGTAACCAAGATTCTATAACCTGCCACTCAGTTTCTGGAACGGTTTCAAACAAATTTATTCCAAATGGATTGCAGCTCAAGTCCAATGGTTTTTCTTCCGTGTAACCTATCGGACGAAAATTTGTGACATGAGCCGGCAAAATGTTTTGTGGATCGTCAGCCATTCCAGTCAAAAGTTTCTCCAACGCGTACCATTTTGCCGTGTCTTCAGGATTACGAAGGCCGTAGCTGAAAATGGGTTTCGGCTTGACGTCTAAATATTCGAAACTGAACAAGACTTGTGGAATCTCTGGCTCGACGTTCGTTTCATTTCTCGATTCTTCGATTGGAACCGTTTGCTCGACAATCGTCTGATCACTGGAAAAGCTTCTTGAGTCTTCGTTCTTAATTTCACTGTTGGACATCAATGATTTCGAAGACACCATTGGCTTAAGAAACGTTTCGTTTTCAGATGAGCTTCGTAATTCTTCACTCGATGCGTGTTTCGACGACCTTTTCCTTGGCTTCAAATCCACATCATTGCGTTTTCGTTTGGGTGTCCCGAAATCCAAATCGCACTTCTTATTTTCTAGTTCTGAAAATTCGTGACCAGTCAACGGCGTCGGTGGTGGTAACTTGTACGGATCGTTCACAAACGTTCTATGCTGGAACGGATCTTCTCCTTGAGAAAATTTGTTTAGAACAACGTGAACAGAGAATAAAGTCTTTTGCACGGCCAAAAGCACGTAGACCGTCTTTTCTGGAATCTTGTATACAGTTTCAGGCTGTAAAATGAATTTGTTATAAAAATACTCGTCGCATTTGTTGAAATAGCCGGTCTGAATGACAGTCTCGGTCCGTTTCAAGCATTCTCTCGGCAAGACGTACAATAGCATCGGAACGTTCGTCGTTCGAATGACGTGTGTCGTATCGAACTTTACTCTTCGCTGTCCGAACGTGAATCTCGGCTTGACTAAGAAATGATGTCCATCGATTCTGTAACACAAGCGAATGTCCGTATACTTTTGCTGAGGCTTGACTACACTTCTGGACAAGCGTCTTTCGACAAGATCCCAATTCAATTTCGTATTGAACGGATTCATCTTATTCGATTCATGAGCCGTTGTGAAGAAATTTTTAATCATGTTGGCGGTCCATTCGGTGACCACACGACAGGAGATTCGTTTTCCGACCAGACATATAGTAAAGGGAGCGACACGTTCGCGTTGATCCAAAAGATACTGACAAAATTCCTTGTCTCGACGAAGAATTGGATCTTCCAAGACTCGAACAATTTCTCTGGGAAAAAGATCGCGCATCATGTTGTAACACATTTGCGAAGCTGAATGATTCGATCGTCACGGAGAGCTTCCTTTTATAGGACCGTTCACCGGATGTTGCGCAATATTCTTTTTGTATTTCTTCGATCGTTGGAATCGGAAAAAATAACTTTACATTTCATATTTTATATTTTTTCTTGTCAACATATAAGAGCAAGCGAGCCGTCTGTTCTGAAATCATTCGTTAGCTGAGACTCTTGCCTTACGGACTGATTTTTGTTCTTCGCTCTGCACGATGGAAAACGTAATTGATTTCTTTGGAGAAGCCTTATCTCCTTTATCTCCGTTGTTCGAACCATCATCTCCGTTGTTCGAACCATCAGAAGATGAATCGACCAAAGACAAGGAATCTGAGATGCCACCGACGGATCCGAGAGTATCAAAACCGATTCGATTGCCATCGAACGAGCTGTCCGACCCGATTCGAAACGGTCCAGAGAAGCCATCGAACGAGTCAAGATCTTCAAAGCCGATTCAAAATGAACCTGAGAAACGACTGAACGAGTCATCGAATCCTGTTCGACACGAATTTGGAAACGAATCGAGAAAATCAAGGAGACATCAATCGAGACACTTGAATTCATCATTAGCTCGAAAACCGTATCAAAACCAGCGTTCAAGACGAACGAGACAAGTCACATATCATTCTGGATCCATGGCAGTGTTGGCCATCAGCGGACGATCGTACACTCTGACAAATGGAATACTTTCCTACAGTGAAGACTGGAACGATAATTGGGACAGTCAACTGTTAAGAGATATTGAAGAGATGGATGTCGGAAGACTGTATGTCGTGAACAACGAGACAAAATCAAAATTCAAAAGAATTTGCAAGACCATCGAGCCTGTGTTATTGACAAATCTCGGAAACATTGGAACTTGTACGTTCTGCCGGGACGACGAATGTCACAGATGGAACGCAATCGTCGGCGGAATCCAAAAATTATTGAAGACAGTTATAGAACCAATCAGACATTAGCTTTCTCCCATTTAAAATTTTTGGAAAATAATTTTCGTCTTGGCTACTTTCTAGATAAAGGAAGAATGTCGTCGTGCGCGTACTGCCACATCAGATTCAAGCAGCACTACGAGATCCACGAGTCGATGCTCGTTCCGTTCCGACTGGATTGTTGCAAGAGACTGGTTCACGCCACTTGCTTACTGTTTCACAAGAATCAACCGTGCCAGTTTTGTAAACGGTCGCACTCGGAAAGAGACTTGCTGTTGGCTTCGGAAAGACCGGTCACCAAGATGCCTGCAGAGTACTGGAACAAGGAACTGGAAAATTATTGGCGTTTCAGAATGACTTGGGTCTTGTGAAAATTGTGTGTCTTTTGCGAAACGTCCGACGAGTAGAAAAAACAAGAAGAGCCTGTCGAACCGGGCTCTTCTTGTTTTTTTTACGACGATTTATTTAACAAGATTGGGAAACACCAAAAGTCTTGAGTCACACGCTTTATTATTGTCGTACAATGTTCATCCACGACCGAGTCATTTCGAAATGTGTGTCTTTTAAAAACAAGAACTCACACAGTAATAAAGAAGCTTGTTGGACATGAACCAGCAATGCGGAACAAGAACCCAGTAATAAAGAAGCTTGTTGGACACGAACCAGCCGTGTGGGACAAAACTTATGACAGAAGCTTGTTGGACATGAACCAGCAATGCGGAACAAGAACCCAGTAATAAAGAAGCTTGTTGGACACGAACCAGCCGTGTGGAACAAGAACTCATGACAGAAGCTTGTTGGACACGAATCAGCCGTGTGGAATAAAACTCATGTCATCAAGAGAAAAAGCTTGTTGGACGAATAGCTTTTCTCAATATTGGTTTATAAAGCGACGTAAAAAAATGGCCTCGAGCCGTGGCCGCAAAGCCAGACCCGAGGCCATTTTTCTACCCACTTTCATTTATTTTGTGAAAGTGGAAAGACAAAATATTTATTCTTCAAAGATCTTCTAAGCTGTCGCTCCATGAATCTACGTCCATTTCATCGTCACTGGACCATGGACAATGACAGATGTTTTTGGTCGGCTCTGGATAAATATCGAGAAACGCCAAGTCCATCGAAGTTATCGGCGTGTCACAGTGCGGACACTGCCGATTTCCATCGTTCACCCAAGACTTGATACACATGTGGTGAAACTTGTGCTCGCATATCCAGAGCACGAACGGTTCACAAAATGACTTGCATTTGCCTCGAACGAACGGAATTTCGCATGTCATGCAAGCCGGCTCCGGTTCGTCGATTGATCTCAGTTCATTTTCCACGTCTTCTGGCGGCACAGGCGGAAAATCGAGCTTTAGAAGCTCATATTCCATTGACTCAAAGTCCGCAAAACATTTCGGACAACATTTGTTTTCGCCTCTGTATATGTTGAATAGCATGAGACAATATGTATGGAAATAATGTCCACACGACAACAAATAAGGACGAGAATTCACAATTTTCTTGTGACAGCAATCGCAAATTTTAGAAGAACAAGAAGAAGACATGTTGACAGCACGAATTCAAAAATTCAGAATGAGCAACAACTGGCCGACACTTGTTTAAATACAAATGATTCCGGAAATCTGAACTGAGAAGATGAAACGGCTTGTTCGAATCTTTGAAATGAAACGGATGTGGTCGTTTCCGGTCCAATATCTTTAAATATCATGGCGTGAACGTTTCCGGTCGATTATCTTTACATTGCAAGTGGTCGGAGATCTTTAAATTGCAAGCGTTTCCTGTTGTACTCGTTCGAACATTGGGAATTGCAAAGCGCTCGTGTCTCTTGATTTCCATTGATATTTGGATCGAATTGATAAAGTCAGCTTAAATAATGGAATACGAAGCGGACCAACTGTCTCGATCGGACCTAGGAAAGAAATCCGTCAGAGAGCCAGGATTCTATACAACGTTCGCTTGTTGAACCGTCAGTCTGTACCGAGCCAAGCGTTTATGAATAAAGTGGAACACTCGTCTTGATCGAAGAAGCTGGCTTCGCGTCTTCATGGTGTCGTTTCGGAATTGATTTGTTCCCAGTCGACTGTCATTCCCATGATTGAAGCGCTGAGACTTGGTCAGTTTGGAATTGGTCTCGTCAGAGCCTTGATTCTACACAACGCTTGCTTGTTGAGCCGAATCTTGTTCCACGTCCGAGCAATACAATCGGTCTGAAGCATGCCAAGCGTATCTTGATTCATGAATAAAGTGGAACACTCGTCTTGATCGAAGAAGTCACTCGTCTTCACGTCTTCATAGGTGTCGACGGTCCAGTAGACAAACGAGCTGATCTCTTGCTGTTCGACTCGAGTCACTTGTCTTACGAATAAAGTGATACAAAGTCTAGATTGGACTGCCTGCTGAAGACCACTCGAGTCATTGGAATTTGTTCGCTTGGACTGTCTTGATGGGAATTGAAAGCCAATCCCGAGACTCGTGCCAAGTGGGAAACGATCGAAATGCATCCATGTGAACGGTTCTCTTCAAGTTGATTTGTTCCCAGTCTACTGTCATCTCAAATATTCAAGACACTGACATTGTGACTCGGTCAGTTTGGAATTGGTCTTGTTGAGTTGGATCCGCCGAGCCAGGATTCTGTACGACGATTGCTTGTGGAGCCGCATTCAAATCTTCTTGTTCCACGTTCGAGAAATACAATCGGTCTGAAGCAAGCAAAGAGTATCTTGATTCATGAATAAAGTGGAAGACTCGACTTGATGGTGTCGTTTTGGAATTGATTCGTTCGCTTGAACTAATTGCGTCGCGCTGGTCTTGGTCAGTTTGGAATCGGTCTTGTTAACTTGGTCGATCGAGAATAAAGACATCCCAGTCATTTCAACTTGAACAATTTGACGGAGAGACATTGAAAGCAATTTGAAAATAGAGCTAGGACACACAAGACAAGTAACCAGTCATCTCAACGACTCGAGACGAACGACGACATTGTCACATTGGCCTTGTGAATTTGTCAGGTCAATCGAGAATAAAGACATCCCAATGAAGACGCTGAATATGAGACTCTTTATTCTTGAGACATTCTCAGTTTGGATGAAGCGCTTTGCGTGTACAATTAGAACGTAAGTGATGACGTCATTGATCACGTGATGGGTGACGTCACTCGTTTATAAAATGACGTTGGTTTGTGGCCATCTGGATCGGGCCCAAAGTCGTATTTAAAATAAAGCTGTAGCTAGAAAGAAATCCAGTGTCAGCTTCCATTGAAAGCAATTTGAAAATAGAACTAGGACATACAAGAGAACTAGAACTAAAGTGAATATTGGTAAAAGTAAAAAAAAAAAAAAAAAAAAATAATAATAATAATAATATATATATATATATATATATATATATATATAATATTAAAATATATGTTTTTTTT
Source organism: Latrodectus hesperus (assembly GCA_037975125.1). Taxonomy (NCBI): domain Eukaryota; kingdom Metazoa; phylum Arthropoda; class Arachnida; order Araneae; family Theridiidae; genus Latrodectus; species Latrodectus hesperus. Next base: position 61,883,450 of record CM075861.1, read on the forward strand.
TTTTTTTTTTTTACTTGTACCCTTTTCTTTTCTTGTTCCAATATTCTCTTTAGTTCTAGTTCTTTGTTCTATTGTGTCTTGTTTTATTACAATTCTTCTGACACGTCTTTCGTACTTGATTCTCTGCTTATTCTACACGTCCATTGAAGAACGATTCTCATCTATAGGATTGTATTCGTCCTGGCGAAAGCAACGGATTCTTGAAATGGTCAGCAGTTCGACCAAGTCTTAAAGAGTCTCACCTTGAAACCTCAACACGAGTCACAGTTTATAGCGCTTCTTCGGAAACAGCGCTTCTTCCGAAACAAAGCTTGGGCATACGGTGGCCACTGTAAATGTTCTTGACGCTTCGTTCGCTGACGAGCGGCTGTTGTCTCTTGATTCTTGCTGAGCCTCAATTCAAGCGCTTCTTCCAAAACAGCATTCGAGTTCCATTTTCTAAAGCTTCGGCATACGGTGGCCTCTGTAAATGTTCTTCACGCTTCGTTCGCTGAAGAGCGACTGTCTTCTCTTGATTCTTGCTGAGCCTCAGCACTAGCGCTTCTTCCGAAACAAAGCTTAGGCATACGGTGGCCTCTGTAAATGTTCTTGACGCTTCGTCCGCTGACGAGCAACTGGTGTCTCTTGATTCTTGCTGAGAGAAACGTCACGTGTAATCTTCAGCACAAGTGCTTCTTCCGAAATAGCGTTCCGTTTTTCCAAAGCTGGGGCATACGGTGGCCTATGTAAATGTTCTTCAGGCTTCGTCCGCTGACGAGCGACTCGTGTCTCTTGATTCTTGCTGAGAGAGCTCGTCCATCGTTTGAAGAAGCTTGTGATCTGGTGTGCTCGTTGGTCGTATCGTGGTCCTTGCAAACGTCCTCGTGTGTCTTTATTCTTGTCGAGATGATCGCTCGTTTCATTTTCCCAAAATCTGGGTGGCCATCGTAAACGAGTTTCGTTCATGGACGACTTGATCGTTTCGATTGACACGTTCTCCACACGGTTTCAATTGAAACAGTGGCACAAGGAACGTGAATTTTACACAGAAGCTTGTTTCCGAATTCCTGGATATTCTGAAACTGTTCGTACGATGCGTATTCCTTTATTGTTCCGACGTGGCTCACGAATAAAGTAGCAGAATCTTGAGAACTGGTCCCAAGTGATCGTGTGGCCAAGAAGCGCAATTCTTTCTCTCGAGTGACATGAATCAAGTCTGTGAAGAAACCAGTCGAACGTCTTCTTTTTGCATTGAGAAATTAAATGAACGTGTCCCATTCTTGGTTAATTGTGCGTCGTAAAAAATTCGCAGAGAGCGCACACGAGTGCAACTCTCTGCGAATTTTTTACCCCTTTAATTTCTAAGGCTAAAGGGCTAACCTTTCAAGGCACGTTCTTAGATTTTCAGCAGTTCGTCAATCGTTGCCTTGGGAAAATAAAACACGGCTGGCAATATGTTTCGAAGATAACTGACTGTCCACGGCTCGTCACTGGCGATGCTGGACTCCCAGCCATCGTCTCCTTTCAGATATTTTTCGTACAAGTGGTCCTTTAAGAATTCGTCCAAGTCCTTGACGGGAACGACGAATTTTCGACCGTCGTTTGTCTTTGGCATTTCGAAAAAACTCAAGCCGGACACGACCGAGATCTTGTCTCCGTCGAATGTGCTCGTGAATTCTAATTCACCAGCAACAGTTTCGCCGGCTTCTTGAATCAGCTTGATTCTTGCCACAAAATTCACGTTGACTGACATGTTCGAAACAAAGAATAGAAAATAAAACGATCTGAACGTGTTGAAAGCTGAGAAAGAAATGTGAGAAGCATCCGTTTCGACTCTTCCTTTTATACAAGACAAGCCAGAAGTTGTTATCAACATGAGGATCTTTGGATATTGTTTCAACGTCGTACGTTAGAAAAGAAAACTTGTGACAAATCTCATCGACGTCCCAAAATTAGTTTTCGACTGTTACTTTTTATACAAGACAAGTCGCTATCAACATGAGGATCTTTGGATATTGTTTCAACGTCGTACGTTAGAAAAGAAAACTTGTGACAAATCTCATCGACGTCCCAGAATTAGTTTTCGACTGTTACTTTTTATACAAGACAAGTCGCTATCAACATGAATATCTTTGGCTATTATTTTCAACGTCGTACGTTAGAAAAGAAAACTTGTGACAATTCTCATCGACGTCCCAGAATTAGTTTCCGACTGTTACTTTTTATACAAGACAAGTCGCTATCAACATGAATATCTTTGGCTCTTATTTTCAACGTCGTACGTTAGAAAAGAAAAAAAAAACTTGTTGTGACAATCGTCCCAAAATTGGTTCGTTGTGTGTCGTAAAAAAATCGCAGAGAGCGCACAAATGTGCTGCTCTCTGCGATTTTTTTACCCCTTTAATTTTTTTATTACGATGGCTAAAGGGCTAACCGTTTCCACAGGCTGACTAGTCGAATTTTAAAAGTTCGTCAATTATGTGTTTTGGAAAATGTTGGACTAATGGAACGTAGCATCGCAAATAGCTTAATGTCCATGGCTGATCGCTTGCAATTATTGTTTCTTCTTGGAATAAATGTTCTTTTAAAAAGTTTCCAATTTCATGGGATGGTACAACGAATCTTTTCACGTCATTTGTCTTTGGCAGTTCGAAAGACGTCAATCCGGACAAGACCGATATCTTAGACCCGTCCATAACGCTAATGAATTGCAATTCACTGGCAACTGTTTCGCCCTTGTCGTTTTGAATAGTCTTTAGTCTTGCAACGTAATTTGTACTGAAACTCATTTTCGTAAGAAAAGAAACAATCCTCACGCTTTTAAAACCGAGAAGCAATTGTGACACGCCGCTCTTCCTTTTATACAGGACCAGCAGGAAGTCATTATCAACATGAAGATCTTTAGAACTTGCTTTCAACGTTAAAGAACAAACGCTTGTTGTGACAATTGTTTCAACGATTATTATGCTTGCCACATAAATTCGTTTTGAACGAACATGTTGAAAACAAACACTTCGACCATAGCGCAACGACATTCTTCCGATTCTATAATCTCCGCGTGCCCCCAAATTGTATTGCCATTTTCTATGGTCTTCTTGATTCGCCAACACGTTGAATTTCAGACAACCGTGAATTTCCAAATTTATATTTCGAATATTTAAAGCGTCCAATAGTTTCTTTTCATATCGACCGTATTTGTAAACCACGACATCTTTATTCGCGTTTTTCGTTCTGTTGTAAAACGATTTCACGATGTCTTCGAGCTCGTTCTATGGCTTAACGTCCCGTTCGTTAAAGTTGGGTCGTGAATTCGTTTGCTGCAATATTTTGCGGTCCGCCAATCCTTCGGACTCGGATAAATGTGACGTACGAAACTGGATTTTCGTTGGTGGTTTCAATCAATCCGAGTTCTCGACACAAGAAATTTCCATCGTGTACGAATCTATCCATGTCTATGATCGTGCAAATCGTATCCATTGTTTAGTTTCCGTCAGCATCTTTATTATACGAGACCGGCTTTGTGAATAAAGTAACACGATTGCTGTGAGACCGTTCGATAGCCAAGATTTGTGACGACTTGGTTTATTGGGAAAAATCCAGAGACTCGTTAAAACGGAAGCTCGAACGAAATGCGGACTCTTCTTAAACCCGGAGATTAAAATTTGGGAATATGAAACATGAAATATATTTCATACATTATGGTTTTCTGAACAAGTCGAAAGACACATTTGGTCAGATGAGCAACGGATTTCGAATTGACAGGACGCACGCTGTGAGATTACTTTTTTCCAGGTATCTGAATTCCGAAATTTGCAATTGTTTGCCGCTCCATAATTTAATAATGCGTGATATAAAAAAGAAACTCGTTCGGATTTAATTTAAATGATACGTAAATTCATTTCGTTCTTTCCAAAGTTCCGCATTTTCCGATGGGAACAAAATTCAAACTTCTATGAATAAAGTGGAATTGAATTCAAGCGTCTGTTCGTAATAAAATGGGTTATTTCTTGAAAAAAATCAAAGACATTCATTTAACGTTTTAAATACATACGTTCAATGTATTACGTTAATTCTTGTACGATAAACAAATTTCGGAACGTTATGTGAAATGTGCATGTTTGAAATTCTTCTTTAACTGTTTTCAGAAAACATTTAAATTGATACGGTCATTTCTAATGTCCATTCCAAATGTCTTCCTTATAACGTAAGATTAAATAAAATGAGTTTGTTTTACTGTCCGCGTAAATTCGAGAAAAAAAATATCATCTGGTCTGTCTGTCCGTGAATTAAAGAAAACCATAAGCTCCGTAATAATAAAGTAAATATTAAATCGTTCGATTGAAGACTTGTGTGTGTAAAATTGCTTTGATATTCTTGTAACTTGCTTAATTGAAATCCGTGAGAAACGAGAAGAGACACAAAAAAAATAAATAAATAAATAAATAAAAAATAAAAAAAATCGATCATCAAGAAATGTCGCTAATTTCCAGTGCGTCAATGAAAATGAAGCTTGAACGAAATGCGGATTCCTTTTAAAGCCAAAGATTAAGAAAAACAGAAAGCAAAATATTTAAAAAAAAATGAAAAATTTAAAAAATAAATTTAATAGTTTTATAAAAAATTCCAAGTTTGAAAATCTTTTTAAAGTCCAATCGACCTGGAAATGAAGATCGGACGGACCCTTTATATACGCAAAGATTACAGAAAATTTTGAAATCATAAGGTTGGGAACTATAAAAGATAGAAAAAAATCTGAGACATAATATCAAACTTCATTTTTTGTATTTCATATTCACGCTATTTAAAGGCTGGAGACTTCCGCTCTTAGAGTCAGATGTATTGTCGATTCGCTTCAAACAGGACGTTCTTCCCGGTGTGATCAGATATGATTATAAATTTATACAAACTAATGTGTTTTCATTCGTTTTCTTACAACTTGGAATTATTAAAATCTTGGAACTTATTTTTTTTGGACATGCTGGATTTCAATGTCTTGTTTTTAAAATGAATGAGCTTCGCGATAACTCTGAAACCATTTATATTAACAATTACACGAAGAAATAATTCCATCTTCTTTTTTCTTACACAGCGGAAAAATTATTTTCGCCGTCCGTGATATGTTCTACTCGTTCTATCAAAATTGTTTTTTCCCATACGAAAGTGTGTTGCTTTCTCTTAATACAATAGTTTATATGGATACGTTTCACAATTCATGTTTGAATGATTTAAATCTACAATTAACGTATGAAACGGAAAATAAATTAAACTTATAAATTTTCCGAACAAGGCGAAAGATGTAACTCTTCAGATAAGCAACGGATTCGACTTGACAGGACGCACGCAATACATGTGAAACTTGTATTTTTTTTCCAAGTACGCGATATCTTGATTTCAGAATCTGCAATTGTTTGCTGCTCCCTGATTTAATTTTACGCGTTATAAGAAAAACTCGACTGGATTTAATTTGAATGTCACATAAATTTATTTAGTTCTTTTCAAAGGTCCGCATTTACCGATGTGAACAAAATTCGAAAGGGTACCGGTGCTCACACATTTTTTAGACCGACTGTCTTCCTCATGGTCTTTGAACTACGAAACGTCGGGCAGTATCGATTCCGTAGTCGCTCATGGTATAGACGACCGACTCGCTTCGACTGACTTGTGAAAGCTTGGTCTTTATTTCACACACACACGATCCGTCTGACTGTTTTCGTTCGTACTGACATCGGAAGCCGTTAGCAATGTATTTCGAATGACTGTGCAATTCTGAAGATTTCGGATTACGGGTCCCGTTGAACGCGGACCTCACGTTCCTGGATACAATGTATATTCAAGACAGAGTATGAGCAGCTAACGCGACAGAGCGAAAGTAATATTATGAACGACGCGGCTGTCCGTATTCCTTTATTCGTGCGATAGGAAGAAAACCTAACGGGTACCGGTGCTCATGTAATTTCTAGACCGACTGTATTGATCGTGGTCTTTCGACTACGGAACGGAATGCAAATTCCATTTTGTAGTCGTTCGTGGTATTGACAATGTTTTAAATTTTAGATAGATGCACGATTATATGACTCGTGATCATGAGAAATCAAGTAGGAAAATAAAAAGAGATTCACAAATCCAGTGGAATCAACGGTCTTGAATATACGCATTCCAGGACGTTCGAATGACTGAGCTCATAAATAAAGTGATGGAACTTATTCAGAAATCAAAGTTGACAGATCTTCCGATAAATTATTTTTCTTTTATAATTCAAATAAAAAATTTCATATTTTATATTTTGTAATTGCGATTTCCGTTTGGCTATCACCCTATAAAAAGGATATGCTCTGCTTTCTCAATTCATTCGCTCTCTTGTTTTGTGTTCGGACGACTCGATTGTTATTTCTTGACAGATCCTTGCGTATAAAAGAAGACGTTGGATCAGATCCAGATCATTTGCGTTCTAGCTCTTGCGGCGACAACTTGTTCCCAGATTTTTTCTTGCGACGACTTGTTTCCAGATTTTTTCTTGCGGCTACTTGTTCCCAGCTCTTGTTTTCTCTTCAAGATGTGGTTCGATCTGAAGCCATTCGTTGAAGATTCAACACTGACCGTGTCTTGTTTAATCGCACCGGACGGTAACTTGTACATCAGGCTCTACGATGTGTCCAAGATTCTGAATTATAAGAATCTTTATACCATCAGGTATGAAGGATGGATCAAAGTTTCAGACGTCCCAGGAATACCGTTGAATTTTTATTCCACTAGAATCATGAACTGTCGAATAATTGAAATGTCGAAAGCAATTCGCAACATGGTCATGACAACGCGATATTTAGAACGCGGTCAACGGCTGAAACAATTGTTCATCATAGGTCACGTTGAAGTGGTTGGCTCGACTGATGGTATCGGACAAGCATATAATCAAGGCTGTCCATTGCTCGTAGCATGTTACGAAAATCATCCTCGTGCTCAGCTGACATCTCAACTGATTGAACAATTTCGTGCTGTTCGGATTTATGAAAGACCTTACCAGATTTTTCAGAACACCATGTATCAGATTCCTTTGGACCACATGTCGGAGGCAACATCAGTTCGAATGGATCCAACTCATTCGCCAGCAAATTATTTGAACTTACAAACGGAGAATCCACCACCGGCATCAAATCTTTTGAATGAATCTGAGAATCCAACACCAGCACCGAGTCCTTGGAACGAAGCTGAGACACAAGCAACGAGTCCTTGGAACGAGAATCCATCACCAGCAACGAGTCCTTGGAACGAGAATCCATCACCAGCACATTTGGACGAGACGATGGCTGTTCGTCGCCAACCAACAACTTGTTTTATTCCAACGCTTCCTTCGTCGAGTCCTATGGAACGTGGAACCCGATATTTTGATGCACCACTGGACTTTCAAAATGTCGAAAGAAAAGTCGTGAGAATCGAACTTGTCTTTAACAACGGAGACGTGGAATACTTTATTCCACAAGCTTAAATGATTGCAAACGGCCTTCTCCTTTGGCCTGACAAAATAAAGGAGCTGAAAAATTGGCAGAGAGCTACGGCTCTCTGCCAATTTTTTAGGTCGATCGAATTGCCAAACTTGAATGAAAGTCTTACATGTAGAAGAAAAAATAAAGTCACATTTCAAATTTCATATTCTGTATCCGACTCGAGTATAAAAGCAAGTGGATCGTCTCTCTTGGATTCATTGGATCGACACGACATGGATCTCATTCCGCTTGTCTCTTCTGAGCTCTTGGCCACACGCAATCCACACTTGACGAAAGAAACGATCGTCTTGCGGATTTTCAAACGATTGACAACCGACACGTTCAACATGTCTTGGTTCGATTTGCTGGACACCGTAAGACAAGGAACGTGCCTCTTCGATTCCAGTCTTCACGAACTGTTGCAAGAAATTCAGAAAAAGCATCCCGACGAGTTCATCGAACGAATGTTGGCCAAGGATTTCGCCAAACCGACTGATGTTCTCAAGCTGGCCGGAATTCTTGCCAAGAATCCTTGCAAGCTCGTCTACGAACTGTTTGCCGTCGACAATCTAGTTGGTGGAACGGATCCGAAACGTTACGTGGACAATCTGAAATGGACTCTTGAAGATTATAAGCTGAGACATGTACGGGCCGTCAGAGAAATGTATCGGAACGGATGCGAATGTCCAGAGCAAGTCAAACGATTGATTCGAGACGTGTTCAACGAGCAAGAAGG